>JAHHZJ010007870.1:0-17248 GCA_021437245.1 Aegilops speltoides | reverse complement strand
GAAGCGGGTCAAAAAAACTTTCTATAACAATGATGTCTCAATACGGCAAGAAACACCTAAAAATAGGATAGGCAAATTTTTTTGTCAATTGCGTTTTGGGAATTTTTGGAAACCAACCTCTTCTCTGAGACGACAAAAGATTGCTGGAATCGAAACCTACTCAACAAGGAAACACGAATCGGAAACTAGATGGATCCGAAAACAAACCTAATATGCAAGGAACTTCGGATGGTGGTGGATATATGGTGGTAGGATATGGCAGCGGTGGTGGTATATGATAGCGGTGGTGGTATATGGATCTGGATTGAAGCGGTGGCGGATAAGCGGTGGTGGTAGATGGCAAAGCGATGATGATGGTGCTGGCTGGCGTGACAACTTATGACGGAACTTCGAAACTCTAAAAGACTAGGCGCTAAGACCGGCAACTAGACACGACGATGCAACCGCAAATTCAACAAGCGCCGTCTGAGAAAAGATTATGCAAAGGCTCAGATTGGTTCGGATATGATGAACTAACCCTAATTTTTTGTGGCTTTTTACGTGGACTGTAGGTATGAAGAGCGGACTCGATCTAAACTACAGCGTAAAATCTCACCGAGCAACCTAGATCTCGATACCACTTGATAGAGGCAAAAGTGTCCGTCTTCGATGAGATGGTGGATTCGCTTTGGTGAAAGTCGACTTTGGCGATCCGACTCTGAGCGTCTTGAGGGCGTCGCGCCTTAACAATCGCTAAACCAACTCAGGGTTATTGACCACGCCCGAACACGATCAACGACCACGAAGGTCTGTTTCCTGCGAGCAAGCGAAGAACAAGCAAGAAATTGAGATTGCAATCTGGATATTGCGAATATAAGATGAAAACTTTTTTGATCAAGGTGGGGTTACATGGCGCCTTGGTGCGGTGGTTGAACACAAGCGAAATGCAGCGAAGTTGCAGCTATGGCGAACTTTTAATCTAAACAAAACCCAAAGTCTAAGCGGTTGCCCTAAGGGCTGTATATATGGAGGAAGAGGGGTGAATTTCGTGGCCCTTGGTGGAGGGTCAAAACTAACCCTATCTCTTGTTTCCCCACACATCGGACTCTAAAAATAGCCTATACTAATGTATTTCAAAATTACATGGGCCTGGCCCAATAATAAGATGTTGACACCTAGAATAGCCTCTGGACAGGAATTTATGAAGTGGCATCTTGTATATTTCGTCCAAGGCTTCATGCACTCATTATGGTGGCTTCAAAGTCCTGAAATCATCACTTGTAACTCCATTCTTGTCCCCCTTAGCATGCCATCATCTCCATGCTTGTTCTTGCTCAATGTTCATCCTTCTCCATGCTAGGCCCTTCATTTGTAAGCAAAACAAATGTATCCAATTTAGGCGACATCATATTCTCATGAACATTAGAATCATTACCAGAAAGCGAAAGTACCTGGTAATTTAGTTGGCGTCTTGTGAGCTCTAGTAATTGGTCCATTATGTATAGCAGCAGGGGCTGTGGGTGTAACAATGGTATTGATGTCCTCATCATAGCATACTTGGGATAGAAAAGAATATCCATTTTGCATCTTATAGGTTGTGCACAAGTGTAAGTATCCGCCTATTGAGCAATTGTGCTAGCGTCTCTCTTGAGTTGTGCAACAAGGCGTTTTCCGTGGATTCCACATTTGTGCTCATTCCTTGGTTGCACAACCCATTTATCTATCCGTGTGTGTGTTTCCGTGTACCTTTCATTGCTATTGGTCCATTTGTTTCACTTGCGAATTTGTGAATCTCTTTCAACATTATTGACTTTGGCTAACATTTTGCAATAAATTTTTGTGCCACTATCCTCACCGAGCTCCACTATAAGCCTTACTTGTGTAGGTGTGAGAATCGACAAGGATTGGTACCAATAGTGCTATTTCATTGTCCGCATTTGAGTGAACTTGATTCATTGTCAACATCGGTCCAGAGTACATTGGTATAAGTTCTTCTCTTTCTCCCACTCATATTTGCTCGAGTCTTGTGATGGATAGGCAAGGCATTTCCTCTCCGGTCTCACGACAACAACGGCGGGCGTGAACAACTACATCACCAAAAGGTCCATCTTGGACTACAGCGACAAATGCAAGGAGCACAATCAAGATTGCAAGGCGCATTGAGAACCTCTCCATCGACATTTTCCACTCGAAGCAAGGAAAAGGGACTACATCGACAACAAGCTTGCCGCACAAAAGGAGGAGCAAGATCACGAGGATGGAAGAGATTCGGGCCTTGATCAAGTCTTCTTCCACTTCATCATCCTCAAGGCAGCGGACGGTCGAAGCCACAAGTCTTGGAATGAAAAAGATGCAAATGCAATGCGTCGTCAAATCACGTCTACATGGCGACAATCATCACGTTTGTGATCCACATCGTCATGAAGGCCAAGTCACCTCAAGCAACATGTGCACGGCGGCGGCCGAGCGCCTCTGAGCTCAAGCACGACAACAACATCATCATCATGAAGATGCTCCTGGCGCCAAATGCACAAGTCCCAACCACGCCAAGTCCAAGCTTCAAGAGCACAAAAGAAGACCTGCAGGGCGACCACCACCAAGGCAGGCGCTACGGCTACACCAACCACTTTGGCATCTTAGCCAAGTGCTATCAAAGGCATCTTAAGCCTTTGGATGTGCTGCATCTTTTCCTACTTCCGATTACGCCTACATCGACTTCATCAAGTCCAAAGGCGACCAACTACAGTGAGGCGACACTTCCATCTTCGGAAGCCCCCAAGGAAGATTGCGAGCATGGAAAACTCCCTTGGTAATGGAGGCGAGCTATGAGGTGCCACATCATATGGGCCTCCTACACCAAGGCAGTGACAAGAAGGTCGAGCAAGGGCCATCCTTTGACCCACGGCGATAGGAGTTGAGCATGGAGACATTAGCACCAACATCTCTCAGACACCCACATATGTTGAGATGCCCCAAGTGCCATGTGAGAGAGCCACCACCCCATGAGTGACATGGTGACTCCACCATACGTGACATTGAGAGCATTTCCTATGAGAGGAGTGTGACCGCCACTAGCCCCACACATGAGAGCATGCCACACATCCTATGTGAGGTTGGCGCCATTTGAGTGACTCCACCAGCCATATGGTGAGAGCATCCTTGAGGGAGTGAGTGAGCCACAACACTTAGAGAGTGAGGTAGTTGACCACGGCATGTGAGGCCACTATGATTTCTAACGACTTACCCTCCACTCCTTGTGTGTTTTCTCCTTTGGTGCTAGGTCTCCTACATGAAGACACACCTACCATTGATGAGTCCATACCTCATATGGAGCGATGATGGCCATGATGGACGATGGTGCACCCCACATGGTTCCATCAAGATGAAGATGACAACGAGATGATCTTCAACACCTCACCTACAACACATGAGCGACACTCCAAAGGTAACATAGGTGATGGTGCTTCTCTCGTCCCACTAGTGGACGCTCTTGACGATGATTGCTCCCATGATGTTGACCCACCTATTCCCATGCTTCATGCTAGTGAGACCTCTTCATGCCTTGACTTACCTATTTATGATGAATATGATGATGAGCATGTTGAGTTGCCTAGTTGTGATGCTATGCTTCATAGGATATCATGTGAAAATTCTATTAATCACTTCATGTGATGAGGACATCAATACCATTGTTACACCCACAGCCCTGCCGCTATACATCTTTGGACCAATTACTAGAGCTTTCATGCATGCCATAACTAAATTACAGGTACTTTCGTTTCTTGGTAATGATTCTAATGTTCATGAGAATGGCGCTGCCTAAATTGGATACATTTGTTTTGCTTACAAATGTAGGGCCTAGCTTGGAGAAGGATGAACATTGGAGCAAGAACCAGCATGGAGATGATGGCATGCGCAGGGGGACAAGAATGGAGTTACAAGTGATGATTTAGAGGACTTTGAAGCCACCATAATGAGTGCATGAAGCCTTGGACGAAATATACAAGATGCCACTTCATAATATTAGTCCATAGGCTATTCTGGGTGCTGCGTCACCTTATTATTGAGCCAGGCCCATGTAATTTCGAAATACATTAGTATAGGCTATTTTTAGAGTCCGTATGTGTGGGAAACAAGAGATAGGGTTAGTTTGGACCCCTCCACCAAGGGCCACGAAATTCACCCCTCTTCCTCCATATATACAGCCCTTAGGGCACCGTTTAGACTTAGGTTTTGTTTAGATCAAAAGTTAGCATATAGCTGCAACCGGCGTGCCGTTTGTGTTCAGCGACCGGACAAAGGCGTCCTGAGAACCCACCTTGATCAATAAAGCTTTCATCTTATATTCGCAATATCCAGTTGCAATCTCAGTTTCTTGCTTGTTCTTCGTTTGCTCGCATGAAATAGACCCTCGTGGTCGGGTTGATCGATGCTCGGCGTGGTCAATAACCTCTCGGAGTTGGTTTAGCGATTGCTAAGCGCGGCGATCTCGCCGTTCGTGAGTCGGATCGTCATCAAATCGACTTCCACAGCGAAATCCACCATCTCATCGAAAGGCGGGACACCTCTGCCTCTATCAAGTGGTATCGATTTCGGGTTGCTCGGTGAGATTTTCTGATTTTAAATAGTTTAGATCGATGCATCTTCATACCTATAGTCCACGAAAAGCCAAAAAAATTAGGGTTAGTTCATCCTATCCAGACCAGTCGAGCCTTTGCATAATCTTTTACGTATTTGCATTGTTGAATTTGCGGTTGCATCGTGCGTGTCTAGTTCTTTGGTCTTAGAGTCTAGTCTTTTAGAGTTTGAGTTACGGTCATAAGTTGTCACGCGCCGCTGCTAACACGCTTGAATCCGTATCCATATACCACCACAGCTTATCCGCCACCGCTTCAATCCGTATCCATATACCACCACCGCGCCATATATCATCACCAATCCGAGTCCCTTGCATATTAGGTTTGTTTTGGGATCCATCTAGTTTTCAGATTCGTGTTTCCTTATGCGAGTAGGTTTGATTCGACAATCTTTGCGTCAGTAGAGAGGTTGGTTTCAAAAAAAAAAAAAAAAATTCCAAGCAGCGGGATAAAAAATTTTACGGCTATCCTATTTTTGGTGTTTCTAAGCGTATTGAGCGATCGCCGTTATAGAAAGTTTTTTGACCCGTTCCGATTTTGAGTTAAGGCGTTCGAAAAAAAAAAAAATTTGGTCGAAAAAATTTGTGCCCATCTGTCGATTTGACTGGGAAGAGTTTTGAGACACTCGCCATTATAGTGATTTTCGCAAAAAAAAAAAAAAAAAGCGGCGCAAAAAAAAAAACAAGCATAAAAAAAAAAAAAGAAAAAAAAAAAATTCAGAGTGTTTTTCCTTTGATTACGTGCAGCGCCCGTGATTTTATTAGTGTTCTAGGCTCGCGTCTCTGCACGGTCTAGCCTAGGACCAACCTGATCTGAAATCGTTGAGCGTTTATTCAACTTTGCATCTCGATTTGATTATTCTTGACCCTTTTGCTACCATATTATAAGCCTTCCCAGCTCCACATACATCTCGTCGTGCGTTTGACTCTCCACAGCAATCGCTCTATCCAAGCTTTGAGAGTTTTGATTACAGCGTTTGCGATCACCGCTTTCTTCTTTGGTAAGCTGGTAAGAATTTGAGATTTGCAGCCGGTTTGTACACCCACCACCACCTCTTGTTAGTAGTCTGTGGGATCATATTCTTGTGTGTTTCTATTCTTTGCTAACCATGGCGAGATCACAATGAGGCGAGGCCGTTGGGAGAACATGCGAACAAACAGACTACATGATAAATTTCAGCAAATGATGAGTGGGCAGGTGCAAGATGTGGTAAACAGATTTGGCGAGGCCATGGAGAAGATAGATGGCATTGAGAAGGCGTTTGAAACAAAGCTTGATAGCAAGTTTGATGAATTGCTCGTAGCGTTTCCCACAACCACCTTGGCTGCACCTATCGCACCTACCTAGCGACAACAACTTCGCGCCTTCGAATCAGTATGGAGCCCGAGCTCGGCGTGTTCCTATTGAGAGCAGGGACAAAATTCAGTCTGGCCGCTCTTTGCTGTTGGTGCTTCTTTGGCTCTTTGGCTCTTTGCTCTTTCTTTGTGCAAGCCGAGGATGATTATATGGGAGATTATGAGGATGAGGTTGATCAACATCGAACTCGATGCAACCACCAGCACCACAACCACCGGGTCGTCCACATGCAAATAATGGCAATGCTAGGGCTCCCCCTCAGTGCGAGATCATGACCATCTCCCTAAACTGAAATTGAATATTCCACCATTTGAGGGTAGATATGTTCACGATATATATCTTACTTGGGAGTTAGAAACTGAACAACGATTTACATGTTTACAATATCACGAGGAGAGCGTGTTCTTCTGGCATTTGTGCTTTCACTAGCTTTGCATGTGTTTGGTGAATCTGAACATTGTAGATTATATCCTGTTCGACTACTTGGGCTGCTTTGAAAACTGCTATGCGTACTCGTTGGGTTCCACCATATTATAAGTGAATTACTTCAAAAATTGCAGCGTTTAAGACAAGGAAAAAATTCTGTAGAAGAATATTATCAGGAATTACAAAGCTGGCTTGATTAGATGTGGTATTGTTGAGGAGAATGAAGCTATGCTACCGTTTTACGTGGATTAAATAGAGATTGAGACCATTTTAGACTATAAGGATTATAATAATATCACTCGTTTATTCCATCTTGCTTGTAAAGCTGAGCGTGAAGTCTTGAGGATCGGCGGGCATTGGCGGCACTAACTTTTCTGCGAGTCGACCTTCATCATGGACACCCGTGCATCATCTACTTCCTTTGCACCATCACCTCCTTTAGGTGCCACCTCCAACCGTGATACAGAAAACAGGCACAACCACCACTATCTGCCAAGAGCACACTGTTTGGGCCTGCACGAGCTCTTCTTCCATGGGCGTCAACAGGGCACACAAGTGATATTATTTGTAAATGCGTTGTAAGGAAGAGGACATTTTCGAAAAGAATGCAAATCTCGGCGTGTGATGATTACTCACGAGGATGGTGGGTATGAGTCCGCTAGTGACTACGATGAGGAGACTTTGGCTCTTATTACACATGAGGAACACGGTGGAGATGATTACGATCATGAGACCTGAGTACATGGCTCTTGAAGATCTTGACAGGTATGAATGTTTAGTTGCTCAACGTGTTTTGAGTGTGCACGAGTTACACAAAATGAGCAAAATCAGAGGCATAATTTGTTCCATACAAAGGAGTTGTGAAGGAGCGTTCTATTAGCGTCATCATAGATGGAGGAGCTGCAACAACTTGGCTAGCATGGAGATGGTGGAGAAGCTATCTCTCACCACAAGACCACATCCACATCCTTACTACATCCAATGGTTCAACAACGGTGGCAAGGTGAAGGTAACCGTCTTTGTTAGGTGTGCATTTTAGTATCTCTACATATACTGTGATTATGTTGATTGTGATGTGGTACCTATGCAAGCATGTTCCTTGTTACTTGGTAGACCATGGCAATTTGATAAAATTCATACACCATGGTAGAAACAATCAGTATATACTCTTGTTCATAAGGATAAAATATTACTTTGCTTCCTATGACTCACGAGTCCATTTTGAAAGATGATATTAATAGAGCTAATAAAAGCAAAAGCAGAGAAAATAAAAGTGAAAATCAGATTGTGGCAAAAGAATTTGACAACACATGAAGACTAATAATAAACCATCTCTTTTGCTTATACGAAATTAAATTGAAAAGTGCATGTTTACTTGCCACCAAATCTGATATTGATAGGCTAGATTTTGGCAAATCTATTTGCTATGCTTTTGTGTGCAAAGAGGCATTATTTTCATTAGAGGGCGTGCCTTCCTCTTTGCCCCTGCTGTCACTAACATTTTGCGAGGTTATTGACGTCTTTCCACAAGGCGTGCCACGGATTACCACCTATTAGAGGATTGAGCATCAAATTGACTTAATTCGGTGCATCATTACCAACCGTGCACCATCTGTACCAATCCGGAGGAGCGAAGGAGATTATCGTCAAGTCAGGAGCTGCTTTCGACAAAGGTTATATCTGCGAATCCCTTAGTCCTTGTCTGTTCCTATTATTCTAGTGCCGAAAAAGGATGATGCGTCACGTATGTGTGTTGATTGTAGAGGCATTAATAATATTACTAACGTTTTATCGTCACCCTATTCCTAGGCTAGATGATATGCTTGATGAACTGAGTGGCTCTACAATATTCTCAAAAGTTGATTTGCGTAGTGGATACCATCAAATTCGTATGAAATTGGGAGATGAATGGAAAACAACATTTAAAACTAAGTTTGGATTATATGAGTGGTTAGTCATGCCTTTTGGGTTAACTAATGCACCTAGTACTTTCATGAGATTAATGAGCGAAGTTTCGTGCTTTCATTGGGCGATTTGTGGTAGTTTATTTTGATGATATACTGATTTATAGCAAATCTTTGGAAGAACATTTGGAACATTTACGTGCTTTTTTTTAATGCTCTCGTGATGCCGTTTGTTTAGTAACCTTAGGAAGTGCACCTTTTGCACCGATGAGAGTATCTTTTCTTGGCTATGTTGTTACTCCACAGGGGAATTGAAGTTGATAAAGCCAAGATTGAAGCTATTGAGAGTTGGCATGGCCAAAAGCGGTCACACAAGTGAGGGTTTCCTTGGCCTCGCTGGTTTCTATAGGCGTTTTGTGAGAGATTTCAGCACCATTGCTGCCTCTCAATGAGCTTACAAAGAAGGATGTGCCTTTTGTTTGGTCTTGATGTAGGTGGAACCCTAATTAAATCGATCTTTCACGTTTGGAGGGGATCCTCACGGAGGAATCACGAAGAACAGCGGAAGCACAAAGGAAAACACGGGGAAAGCGAGAGAGAATCACTCAACCAACAAGGGAATCGATCACACAAGTGCTAGATCATCATACACATAAGAGATTCACGAGATCCAAAGTCAACAAAGGTAAGGATACAAAGAACGTTCTTCTCCAAGAGGAGGCCTTGATGTTCTTCCCTAGAAGGGGTCTTGAATCCGCTTGGGGATCTTCTCCGAAGAATTCGTGATCTCAGGAGAAGTATCAAGTGGATGAGCAAAGGCTCTCACACAAACATGAGCTAATCCGATTAACTAAAACTGTCTAGAAGAAGGTGGAGGAGTATTTATAGTTTATGTCCACGAAGAGGTAAGTGGGAGGGATACATGGGCCCTAGGCCCGCATTACTGCCTTGAGGCGAGGCGGTAGTGCCGTCCATCGGTGATAATACCGCTTAGCGGTGAGTGATACCGCAGGGTTCTTGATGATACCCTTGAGTGGGGAAGCGGTAGTACACGCTTGGCGGGGAAGCCGATAGTGCCGCTTGTGTTGGAAGCGGTAGTACCGCTTGCCACCAGCAGTAATACAGCGTCTGGAAGTCTGAACCGGCGTTTGTCGGGTTGGCGAGTAGATTCGCGGTAGTTCGCCCCTCGGTGATGTAATGCTTAAGCGAGCAGTGATGATACCATGAGCTCGTCTTGATAATCCGTAAGCTCGGCGGTAATACCGTGGTTAGCGTTCTTCTTCTTCTTCTTGGCGTCCATCTTCTCCCTCGGTCCTTCTTGCTCCTTAGCTTCTTGAGGTACTGAGCATGCAAAGTGTATCCGTTTGAGGTAGTAACCATGTCTCATGTAGGGAAGTGGTAGTTGGAAGGAGAGATGTCACCTCGGTTTCGAGCTCTTGCCGTGCTTTCGAGTTATTGGTCCATTGGCATTGATGGGATGGAGATAGGTCCATGGGGATGACCATGGGATGCTCGCATCATCTCCCCTCCCTTGAAAGGATCCGACCTCGGATCAAGATCTTCATCACCATGGAAAGCGAGAGGTCTTTGGCGTTGAAGGTGTCGCTCACGTTGTATTTGTCGCTTGGTATGTCGAGCTTGTAGGCGTTGTTGTTGTGGCGTGCTAGCACCTTGAAGGTCCATCGGCTCGAGTAGAAGTTTGGACTTGCGTTCGTTGGGGAGGCGTTCCTTGCGAAGGTGTAGCCACGAGATCGCCTATGTTGAAGATCATGGGTTGCTTGTTGATGTTGAGCTTGGTGCGTTAGTCGTTGTACTCGGCGCTCGATGGTGTGTCTTGTATCTTCATGCATCTTCTTGATGTAGCTTGCACGGGCACTTGCGTCGAGGTTGAGTGCGCTCTTGTAGAGGAAGGGTAGAATGTCCAATGGGGACAAAGGGTTGAAGCCGTGAAGCGACCTCGAAGGGAGACTTGCGGTAGTCGAATGTCTTGCGGTTGTGGCGTTTTCGGCGATGGGTGAACATGCTTCCCACTCTTGATGTTCTTCTTGATCAACAGCAAGTAGAGTGGAAGCGTCGGTTAAATCACCTCCGTTTGGCGTTGGTTTGAGGATGGTATGCGGATGAGAACAAGAGCTTGATTCGAGCTTGGCGCATAGAGTCTTCAAAAGTAACTCAAGAACTTGGCGTCGCGATCGGAGCGATTGTCTTGATACTCCATGGCATAAGATTTCCCTACAAAGAGATTTGCAATATGTGAAGCATCGTCTACCTTGTTGCAAGGAATGAAATGTGCCATCTTAGAAAATCGGTCCACACAACAAACACGGAATCCTTTCCATTTTGAGTTCTAGGCAAACCAAGTACAAAATCCATGCTAATGTCTTCCCAAGGTTGATAAGGAATAGGAAGAGGCATGTAAAGACCATGAGATTGAGCTTTTGACTTAGCTTTGCGGCATGTAGAGCATCGGGTGGTAAGCGAGACATCTCGAAACATCTTTGGCCAAAAGTAGTTTTTGGAGGCGTGGCGAAGGTCTTGTCGCGTCCAAAATGTCCCATGAGTCCACCTCCATGAGCCTCTTGCAAAAGTAGCAAGCGAAGAAGACTGGGAATGCATAGTTTGTTAGCTCTCATAAGATAACCATCCTTGAGGTAATATTGTTCCCAAGATGTATCGTCAAACATTTAGCATAATGAGGTGCAAAGATGGATCACTAGCATACAAATCTTTTATGTGCTCAAAGCCAATAACATTCAACTCAAGTTGGGTGACAAGCGTGCATATCGTGAAAGTGCATCGGCAACTACATTTTCCTTGCCCTTAATGTACTTGATCACATATGGAAAAAGATTCAATAAATTCACTCCATTTAGCATGGCGCTTGTTCAATTTAGTTTGACCTTTTAAGTACTTAAGCGTTTCATGATCGGTATGGATGACAAACTCATGAGGCCTAAGATAATGTTCCCAAACATGTAGTACGCACTAAAGCATACAATTCTTTGTCATACGGGATAGTTAAGTTGAGCACGGAGAGTTTTCACTAAAATAAGCAATGACTCGTTTTCTTGCATTAAAACTCCGCCAATTCAGTACCACTTGCATCACAATGAACCTCAAAAGTTTTGTCAAAGTTGGGCAAAGCAAGAATTGGAGCATGAGTAAGCAAAGACTTGAGCTCATCAAAAGCGTTTGATTGCAAAGGTCCCCAAATAAAGGAGTATTCTTCTTACTCAAAGCATGCAAAGGGGCTGCAATAGTGCTAAAGTTTTTCACAAGCGGCGATAAAACACTGCAAGACCAAGGAAACTTAGCACTTGTTGCAAATTGGTGGGTTGGGGCCAAGTTTTAATTGCTTTGATCTTAGTTTCATCAACATGGACACCCTTGGAGAGACAACGAAACCAAAGAAAACCACTTTGTCAACTCCAAAAGTGCATTTCTTCAAGTTTATAAAGACTTTCCTTTGAGCGTTTGCAAAACAAACAACGTGATCAAGATGCTCTTTCATGGTTTTGCTAAACACAAGAATGTCATCAAGTAAACCACAACAAAGATTCAATATAAGGTCTAAGCACATGATGCATAAAGCACAAAAGTTCGGGAGCTTCAGATAAACCCATGGGCATAACCAACCATTCATATAAGCCAAATTTTGTTTTGAAAGCAGTTTTCCATTCATCACCCTCATGAATGCGGTTTGATAATAGCCACTTTTAAGATCAATTTTGAGAAAAAGTTGGCTCCACTAAGTTCATCAAGCATATCATCTAAGCGAGGAATGGGATGCCTATAAGCGCCGGTGATAGCATTTATGGGTCTACAATCGAACTGGCGGAAACTTCCATCGGGTTTAGGCACAAGTATAGCAGACGCGGCACAAGGGCTTAAGCTTTCACGTACATGACCGTTGTCGAGTGGTTGTTGTACTTGCCGTTGAATCTCCTTGGTTTCTTGGGATTGACACGGTAGGGAGCTTTGTTTGGAAGTGGCGCTCAGGAATGAGGTCGATTCGATGCTCAATGCCTCGTAGAGGAGGTGACCGGAGGTAGCTCATCGGGGAAAACATCTTGAAATTCCTGCAAAAGAGTTGAAACACCAAGGTAGCTCATGAGTGGTGTTAGTTTGTTGTTCTCCATCCTTGCACACTAGGACAAAGTGCATCACACTCGATGGGTTCTCACACTTCTCTCATCTCATGTTTGGTGGCGAATAGTATGAGGTTTTTCTCTCTAAGAAGAGGCGCTCAAATTTGGCTTGTGGCTCTCACTCACTTTTGGTGGCTCACTTTCTCACTCTTCTCTCTTTGGTTGGTGGCTTGTTTGTGGCTATCACTTGACTAGGAGACATAGGTGCGTGGGACATATTCTTTGCCTTTCATCTTGAAGCTATAGTGGTTTGTCGCCCATTGTGGTAGACACCACGGTCGGTGCCATGGCCGACCAAGGAGGAGGTGGCAAGCGGTCATTGGGACCACATCACACTCCAAAGTGTCCTCATATGCACCGATTTTGAAGGATACTTGGACCGTATGCTCAACTTCGTATAGTCTGCGGAGTCACTTAGCCATTGAACCTTGTATGGTTGCGGATGCTTCTTCTTGACCAATTGGAGCTTGGAGCATAGTTCTTCGCTTGCCAAGTTGTGGCAACTACCTCCATCGATGATGACCTTGCGGATCTCCCATTGATGCGGCCTTTGTGTGGAAGATGTGGCATCGTTGGTCTTCTTCTTGGTGATGTTGAAGTGTCAAGACTTTGGAGACAACAAGGCGGGCTTGTATCTTCATCACAAAAGACTTGATCATCTTCATCCTCGTTGATCTGTGCGGTGCATGGCCACTTGCTCAATAGCGTCCATTTCATCTTCACTCATTGAGTCGTAGGTGCCATCGTCGTTGAGGATCATGATGCGCTTGTTGGTGCATTCATATGACTTGTGGCCTCGGCCGCGCCGATGAAACACTTGAAGGAGCTTGTCTTGTGGTCTCATTGGTTGGAGTAGATGATGAAGCCTGTGGCTTGAAGTTGCTTGTAGTAGGAGGAAGGCGACTTGAACTTGTGGAAGTTTTCTTGTAACTTGACTTGTCGTCGTTGCTTGGAGAAGGCTTGATTGATGTCGAAGTTGGAGTAGTTGTTGAAGCTTGGTTGTTGGAGAAGCCGTGTATCTTGGAGAGTACTTGGCGTGCTTGAAGTCATCTTGTACTTGACGTTCCGCCTTTGTAGCTTGATGCAGGCTCAATGAGGTTGGAGTAGGGTTGGAAGTCGGCGATCTTCTTGATGGGATGATTGAGTCCATTCAAGAATCGTGCCATTGTTTGCTCCTCATCTTCCTTGACATTGGCTCGAATCATGGCAATCTCCATTTCTTTGTAGTATTCTTCAACCTCTTTGTTCCTTGCTTGAGTAGTTGTAGCTTCTTGAAGAGATCACGGTTGTAGTAGGTGGGCACAAAGCGTGCTCATGACATCCTTCATTTGAGCCCAAGTGGTGATTGGAGGTTCACCTCTTGCTTGTCGGCGCTCAAGGACTTGTTCCCACCATATGAGCACATAGTCTTGGAACTCAAGTGATGCCATAGCGATCTTCTTCTCTTCCTCATAGTTGTGCAAGCGAAAGATTTTGTCGACCTTCAATGCCCATGAGAGGTACTCTTGGGATCATTGGTTCCATTGAACTTGGGCATTGTGAACTTGAGCTTGCCATAGCGATGTTCTTCATTGTTTTGAGGTCGATGTTGATGATGGCGTTCTTGGCGTGGAGGTAATCATCCTCATGTTGCTCTCGGCGAGGAGGAAGTCCATGATCAACTTGCTCTTGTTGACCTTGAGGTTGAGGATAATCTTGAGGAGCTTGGCGTTGCGCGCGCCGATGGTAGTTCCTCTCTTGGATTTCTTCTCGAAGGGCTTCCTCTTGAATCGCCTTTCACGATTGCGGTTGGCGATAGCTCGACTTGATGCTTGGGCGCGTTCGCCTCAAACTTGCTTCTTCTCGTTGTTGTTGTTGAAGGCGTTGGGCCTCGGCGTCTTGTTGTTGTTAGTGTAAAGCGCTACTCGTTCTTGTTCTTGTTGGCGGCGAAGGCGTTGTCGTTCTTGAGCTTGAGCAAGCGCTACTTGGTTTGATTGAGGACGAGAACTTGTTCATCCACTTGCTCTTAGGAATTCTTGTCGTGTAGCGGGTTTGCGAGATGCATAGCGGTCTTGTGCCTGCTCGTCGAAGAGTGTTCGATAACGGTGTACTTATGTCGGAGAAGGAGTCGTCGGATGGCGACTTGAGTAGCTCCGTCTTGAGTGTGAAGAGGTAGAAATCGCGGTTCACCAACAAAGCGCGGATCTCGTCCATTCTTGCATCATTCTCTCTTTTCTTGTGCGCGTCGAGTTTGTTGTCGAGTAATCTCTTATGCGCTTCTCGAGATCATGAAATCGGTGGAGAGGTTGTCGATCGTTAAGCTCATTGCTTGTTGCTCTTGATGGAGAGCTCGTTCTTGTCGAAGAGGTGGCTCTTGGTGACGTGGGATGACATGTAAATCGTCTTGCTTTCGATGAAGAGTGGGTTTGTAGAAGAACTTGGCCTATCCATCATTTCAAGCAAATTGTGAGTGGTAGAAGAGAAGAACTAATACCAATGTACCTTTGACGAAGTTGAAGATGAATCAAGTTCACTCAAATGCGGACAATGAAATAGCACTATTAGTACCGATCCTTGTCGATTCTCACACCTACACAAGTAAAAGCTTTTGGTGGAGCTTGGTTAGGATGGTGGCACAAAATTGATTATAATCGTTAGCTTGACTCAAAAATGTTGAAGAAGATTAGCAAATTAGCAAATGTAACAAGTAGACCAAGCAAGTAGTGGTACAGGAAACACACCGCATAAATAGATAAATGGGATTGTGCAAACCAAAAGTGAGCCAAAATGTGGAATCCACGAAAATGCTCTTGTTGCACAATACTAGAAACGCTACGATTGCACAATAGGCGGATCTGGAACTTGTGCACAACCTACTAGGCAAAAATGCAACGATCTCTATCCCAAGTATGCTATATGTATGGTATTTCGGTGCAATGATCCAAGATGATCTTATATGACAATCTTAATGTAGTATGATGCTTTGGTTCTTGCTTATAAGCTCTTTGCTTATCTTTCTCTTTTGCTTAAAAGCTTGGGTGGCTCTTTCTCTTTTGAGCTCTTTTCTTATGCAAACTTCTCGAACCAAGATAGCAATTGTGTATGTGATGACAACTTTGTGACACACAAGTGGATCTCAAGATATGCACCACTATGCTATGGTATGTATGCTATGGAGTATGATCCCTAATGTGCACAAGTTACGTTGCCGGCAATACTCAATGGCTAGTCTCGATGGGTAAGCAAGCATAAAGATGGGCTATGTTGGTTATCAATGCAATTGCGAGAAGTATGACCGCGATACCAAGGTGATATCGAGAATGAAAGTGATACCAAAGTCTTGTGTCGGTCGTAGTAGTCGTCGGCGAGGATGAGCTACGTCGTGATGTGGATGTCGAACCCGTGCACGGATAGCGAAACACAAAAGGACCGCAGTTCACGACAACTCAATTTAAGTAAAAGCACAATGAGTTCAAATAATCGAATCGGTGGCGAGCAAAGCTATGGTGGGGGTATGTGGGAATGGTGGTGGTATCTCGAGTGAAAAAGTGGTTTGGGCGAAAAAATTGGGCGGGCGGAATACCCTGACCGGGTCTTGATGATACCCTTGTGATAGGTTCTTGATAGTGCAGCGTCAGTAAGTCAAAGGCGATAGCTGGATGGTCGGAAGTGATTAATTACCGCTTGTGATCGAGGTCCCATGAGATGAGCCAGGATTTGGAAGTTTTGAAGGAAAAAGGCTGATTTCGGCGGATGGAAGAGAAACTTGGGAGATGCTAGATCGACTCGAAACCAAGCAAATCCACGGATCAAAATCAACAAAACATCATCAAACTAACAAATCACAAAAAATTTTGGGGCTATTTTTGTGGGGATTTTGGGTTTTAGGGCGAAAACAACAAAATCAAGCTAGAAAACACGGGGTAGGGGCTCCAAGCGTGATCAGCGTGGCTCATGATACCATAATGATGTGGGGTGGAACCCTAATTAAGTCGATCTTTCACGTTTGGAGGGATCCTCGGAGGAATCTAGAAGAACAGCGGAAGCACAAGGGAAAACAGGGGAAAGCGAGAGATCACTCAACCAACAAGGAATCGATCACACAAGTGCTAGATCATCATACACATAAGAGATTCCACGAGATCCAAAGTCAACAAAGGTAAGGATACAAAGAACGTTCTTCTCCAAGAGGCCTTGATGTTCTTCCTAGAAGGGTCTTGAATCCGCATGGGGGATCTTCTCTCGAAGAGGTCGTGATCTCCAGGAGAAGTATCCAAAATGGATGAGCAAAACTCTCACACAAACATGAGCTAATCCGATTGCTAAAACTGTCTAGAAAGAAGGTGGAGGTATTTATAGTTTATGTCCACGAAGAGGTAAGTGGGAGGGATACATGGGCCCTAGGCCCGCGTGCTGTGAAGCGAGGCGTAGTACGTCCATCGGCGGTAGTACCCGCTTAGCAATGATAATACGCTTGGGGTTGCTGTAATACAGCTTGAGTGAAAATGATAATACCGCTTAGCCGAAGCGGTAATCTACCGCTTGTGTTGGGCGGTGGTGGCGCTTGCTGACAGCGGTAGTACAGCGTCTCGGAAATCTGAACCGGCGTTTGTCGAGTTGAAGCTGAGTAGATTTGAGTGAGTTCGCCCCTCAGTGATAATGCAAGCTTGAGGCAAGCAGTAATCTGTGAGCTCGTCTTGATATCTGCGTAAGCTCAATGATGGTAATGCTGCGTGGTTAGCGTTCTTCTTCTTCTTCTTGGCGTCCATCTTCTCCCTCGGTCCTTCTTGCTCCTTAGCTTCTTGAGTACTGAGCATGC
>JAHHZJ010007869.1:0-58493 GCA_021437245.1 Aegilops speltoides | reverse complement strand
AAAGTACTTGTGTCAGAGTCATGTTGTGATGCCTTGTTGTATTTGCACATATCGAGCATATTGTGTGTATGATTGAAATGCTTGGTATGTGTGGATCCGACTATCTAGTTGTTTATCTTTAGTAGCCTCTCTACCGGAAATGTCTCCTAGTGTCTCCATCGAGCCATGGTAGCTTGCTACCGCTCCTAACACTTAGGCTGGCTGCATGTGTCCTTCTTCGCTCGTGTCTCGTTCCTTCGGGAAATTTCACGCATTGAGTAACGGAGTCCTCGTTAGCCCGCTACAGCCCGGTTACGGAGTCCTGCTAGCCCAGGCTACAGCCCGAACTTATTTGCCGATGACCGACACGCTCGATGCGGGTCATGGATGCTCGTCCCTCGTAAGTCTGCGCCACTTTGGGTTTATGACTAGTCATGTCAGCCCGGCCTTTTCATATGGATGCTAGCGACACTATCATATACGCAGCCAAAAGGCTAAACGGTCCCGGCTAAGGTAAGCGACACCTGCTGGGATACCGCTGGGAGGCCGCAAAGTGATATGATGTGTTACTGCTAGATCGATGTGACATTGAGTCGGGTCCCGACACGGATTCTTCCGGACGCTGACCCCCGGGAAGATCTCTTCCCCGCTTAGGGTCTTTGGCCTCCGATCCCTGAGGCGGTCCTCTTTCCCTCGAAGGAGGGGTTTTTGATTCCTCTTCGACGCCTTTGGGCTAAATAATAGCTCTTTATTTTCCCCATCGCCCTTCCGTGGGTGCGACTCTCCAACATTCTGACCAAGACGTCTCTCGGAGGGGTGCCGACACCTTATCACCTCGATCGCGCCACCCACTCCTGTGAAGAGTAATGGGTCGAGGCTAACTCTAGAAAAGTAGATAAATGTAACGTCCGACTCGAGCTATTTACCCGAGTATCCGGCGATTATGCGTTAGGCCTCGTGTCTCGGCCAATTCCGACACGCCACCGCGGTCCAAGAACAACTTGTACATCTCCACGGTGTCGCACCCATGAAGTGTTGGAGAATCCGAGGTCCCTCCGGTTGAACTCCCATAAATGGAGAGGACGGCATTTGCAGGCGTAAGATGCCCGATTAGCATAACCTGCATCACCACAACCAGATTGATCTCCTCGCCGAGGTCTCGATTCGCCCCGCAATAAGGGCACGCTTCGACAACCCCCGCTTGAGCCCTTTGGTCGACCCACGACATCACCGGCATGGAGGTCCCGGCGAATGAAGGCGGCGGCTTTTGCTTGCGCCTTCGAGCGTGATGTAGAACCACCTCTGCAAAGTCCGAGTTCCTCTTGAAGGAACCTCGTGCCATGGGGCATCGGCCCTTATGCTTATGGTCACCACCAAGACTCGCTGACGCCCCAATCATCTTCGCTCCACATTGAAGGTTTTCAGCCACAGTCAAGGGGGGTGATGCGGAGGAAGGCCTTGCGCATTTATAATGAATGCGGAGATATGGAGGATGGACTCGAGCCAAATCGTGAAAATCCAACCCGTAGTAGAACATGAGCCCTCTCACGAAGGGGTCCGCGGAAGCCTAAACCCCGGCTGCAGGTGAGGTACGAAGACAACATACTCGCTCGCTGGCAAGGGCACGGCCTGCCCTTGGGCAGGCAACTCGTAAATCTCGAGGATAGGTACTTGGCCTCCCGCAGTTTTGACACGCCCTCCTCCGTGATTTAAGGAGGGCATCCACCACCATGGAGGTCGAGCGGACATGATTGAGAACCTGCCAACTGGGGCTCGATGCCGGAACTAGGAGCGAGAAGGAGATTCGATGCGAGATTGAAGAAAAGGAACGGTCCTTGGTCCTCTTATAAAGGGAAAATACTAAGGGTCGCCTCCGGACCGCTCGGGATTCACCTTCATGGAGGAGGCGGGCGACGGGCACGGTTGGTTACCCACGCACGTATTGATGAGGATCCCGAATAAGGGGAACACGATCTCCGCTCGACAGACGCAGTTGCGGAAACCGCCGCTAAACTTGTTGAGGTGGTATAGTAAAAACAATTTAAACAAAGGCTTGGTAGCGTGTGATGTCACGCCGCATAATACGCCGCAGATTGGACCGGTGTACATTTTATTCTCTCTACGGTGGAATGTGGAATTTATTTTGCAGAGCCGACACTATCCTCGTGTTCATGATCTTCTCGATTATTCAGGAGGAACCCGCCTTGCAATGACGAACATTATGCTCCGGACTTATCGCCATTGAGCCTCGGTTCGGGGCTATTGAGGAGTCTCGACTAGGGGTGTCCGGACAGCGGACTATCATCGCCCCACGGACTCCAAGACTACGAAGATACAAGATTGAAGACTCCGCCCCGTGTCCGGATGGGACTTTCCTTGGCGTGGAAGGCAAGCTTGGCAATACGGATATGTAGATCTCCTACCATTGTAACCGACTCTTTGTAATTCCTAGCCTCCTCCTGTCTATATAAACCGAGGGCTTTAGTCCGTAGGACAACACACATTACAACAATCATACCATAGGCTAGCTTTAGGTTTAGCCTCCTTGATCTCGTGGTAGATCCACTTTGTACTACCCGATCATCAATATTAATCAAGCAGACGAGGGTTTTACCTCCATCGAGAGGGCCCAACTCGGGTAAAACATCGATCCCTCGCCTCCTGCTACCATCCGCTTAGACGCACAGTCGGACCCCTACCCGAGATCCGCCGTTTTGACACCGACACCCACCTCGGTGCCCCGAACCACCTCTTTGCTCTATAAATACCCCAATATTCCGTAAACCCTAGGGGAGTCGACAAAATCGATTCCACAGCCAGAGAGTCCGTAACCACCAGATCACCTAGACACCATCACGAGGGGTACACCACTTCCATTGGTGCCTCCGATGATGCGTGAGTAGTTCTTTGTAGACCTACGGGTATGTAGTTAGTAACTAGATGGCTCTCTCTCTCTTGATTATCAATACAATGGTCTCTTGAAGATCCATATGATGTAAGCCTTTTATGTGTGTTTGTGGGATCCGACAAACTTTGAGTTTATGATCGATCTATGTTTTTATCCATGAAAGTTATTTGAGTCTTCTTCGATCTCTTATATGCATGATTGCTTATAGCCTCGTATTTCTTCTCCAACATTTGGGTTTTGTTTGGCCAACTTGATCTATTTATCTTGCAATGGGAAGAGGTGCTTTGTAGTGGGTTCGATCTACTAGATTTGATCCCAAAGGATGTAAGGGGAACCGACACGTATGTATCGCTGTACTAAAGATAACAAGATGAGGTCTATATCTACATAAATAGATAAATGGATCTTGTCTACATCATGCCATCATTCTTATTGCATTACTCCGTTTCTCCATGAACTTAATACACTAGATGCATGCTGGATAGCGATCGATGTGTGGGGTAATAGTAGTAGATGCAGGTAGGAGTCGGTCTACTAATATTGGACCTGATGCCTATATAATGATCATTGGCTGGATATCGCCATGATTATTTGAAGTTCTATAAATTTCCCAAAGAATTGTTTTCGCACCGCTTGCTATTTTTCTCGAGAGAAGCCACTAGTGAAATCTACGGCCCCGGTCTCTTTTTCATCATATTTGCCTTTTATGATCTATTTTCCTTAGCATTTATTTTTAGATCTATTAAACCAAAAATACAAAAATACCTTTGCTGCAATTTATTTGTTCTACATCCTATTTATCCTATCTACCACTTTTTACCTCACGTTATTTGCCTATCTCGAGGTGCCATACCAGAAGGGATTGACAACCCCTTTAACACGCCGGGTCATGAGTATTTGTTATTTGTGCAGGTGTTGTTTACGTGGTGTGAGGAGGTTCTCCTACGATTCGATAACCTTGGTCTCATCATGATGGAAATACCTACCGCTATATCGATCATCCCTTCTCTTTGGGGAAATACCGATGTAGGATCGAAAGTATGTCTAGAGGGGGGTGATTAGACTACTTGACAATTTAAAAGTTTAGCCTTTTGATTAGACAAGTTTTAGCAAGTTCACAATGATGATCAAGTCAAGTATCACCCTACACATGCAATTCTAGAGTAGTGGCAGCGAAAGTAAATTGCACATGTAGTAAAGAGAGGCGGAGAAGAGCAAACGCAATTTGGAGACACGGAGATTTTTTCTCGTGGTTCCGAGTAGGTGGTGCTATCGCCAATCCACGCTGATGGAGACTTCAACCCACGGAGGGTAACGGCCTGCAGAGTCCACGAGGGCTCCACCCACGAAGGGTCCACGAAGAAGCAACCTTGTCTATGCCATCATGGCATACGCCCACGGAGGACTAGCCTTACTCGGTAGATCTTCACGAGTAGGCGATCTCCTTGCTCTTACAAACTTCTTGGTTCAACTCCACATCTTGACGGAGGCTCCCAAGCACACCTAACTAATCTAGGAGGCACCACCTCCAAAAGGTAATAGATGGTGTTGGTGATGATGAACTCTTGCTCTTGTGCTTCAAATGATAATCTCCCCAACACTCAACTCTCCTCACCGATTTGGCTGTGGTGGAAGAAAGGATTGAGTGGAAAGCAACTTGGGAAGGCTAGAAATCAAGTTTCATATGGTGGGAGGGAACAACTTGATCTCAACACAAGGGTAGGTAGTTTTCTTCTCATAAATGTAAGGTAGGAGTGGTAGTTCTTTCTCGATGGCTCTCCACTAATGAAGAGGAGGTGGAGGGTATTTATAGCCTCCACACAAAATCCAACTGCACACACATTTGACCAATCTCGGCCGACAGTGACAACTCGTGAGACCGAAAGTTCAAATCTTAGAACGTTGGGATTTTCGGGACCGAAAATACAATCTCGTGAGTCCGATTCTTCCAGAGACTAGGGTTTGCCAATCTTGGGATCGATTTTATCATCTCGGTGACACCGATATGATGACGTAAGATTACGTAAGCTTAACACTAGTTTCGTGAGACCGAGTTTGGAATCGGAAAATCCAAATTACTAGGGTTTGGGTATATGGTCGAGGTGGTTCATCTTGCGTGACTGAGTTTATGGAATCGGTGGGACCGAGATTACTTATGAGTATATGTTGGAATGAAAGATTGCCGATAGTTTGGGAGATAGATCACTAAGCACTTTGAGCAACCAGATCATTATCATAACCTCATCCCCTTTAATAGTATTGGCTTTCCTATAGACTCAATGTGATCTTGGATCACTAAACCAAAAATAGAGTCTTGAGCTTTTGCCAATGCTTTCCTTAGCATTTTGAGGGGTCCACATCTTCACTCATTGCCATACCCATATCATCAACTTTTCAAATGATACTCAAGAAGTTATTAGTTCAATGATATATATGTTGTTATTAATTACCAAAACCACCCGGGATTAGTTGCACTTTCAATCTCCCCTTTTGGTAATTGATGACAACATATAGATCAAAGCTTCGACAAATGATATAATCAATGAATAATATCGTCGCTTTGAGAAGTATGTGATAAGCAAGAGCTCCCCTAAATTTGTGCATTATTTAAGATTTATGCTTGAATGCAAATGCGATTTATGCTTGAATGCAAATGCACAATCGACAGGATCATGGGTCACTCTTCCATGTCACATACATCTTGGTGGAGCGCACAAAATGATAAGAATGAATATCATGCACCCAATCACCAAGACATGAGTAAATGATCATACAAGATATGAATAGCATATGATAAGCATTAAGCACACATTAAGGCATAGTATGATCAAGCACTCATCAAAGTAGAGCAAACGAGTATCAAACACACGGAATGTCTCAAAATCTCAAAAGTATCTCAAAGAAAACCGCAAACGAAAGAGCAAAAGCGAGCACTCTCTCTCGAAGTCCTATGATCTATACACTTTTCCCCTTTGGCAACAAGTTACCAAAAAGTTCGAAAGGTATAGAGCTAAACGCCACTAGGGACTCTGCCGCGGCTCCCGCCTGTTGATGGAGTGGAGATAGCTGCATCTCGCAAAGGCTTCGCAAGTCTGGAGCTGGAGGAGGGACACTAGAGCCGAGCTGAACCGATGGAGCTGTGGAGGTGCGCGCAAGAGCCTCGTGTCTGCCATCGAATAGCAAATGATCTGGTCTTGTGGGAACCGGAGCAGCTGCTCATAGTCATCCCGACAAGGTCATCCCGCATCTCCTGATAAGCTCGCTTTCTCCTCTTGGCTTCTCGATATCTCGCCTCAAGCTTGTTCGATGTGACTTGCACTTCAACCATTTTGACATCCGAGCATGGAACTTGTCTTCAACTATCCTCTCAAGACTCTCCCGAGACTGCACTATGTCGCCAGCGTAGTTCAATCCTCCGTAGCTTCAAGGAGCTGTTCTCCAACACTCTTGGTTTAGTCGCTGCCGCTTCCTTCTCACTTTTAGCTTGTTTGGCAGCTTCACTTAGCTTGACCTTCAACAGACGTGGATCATCCTCACCATCACAACTTCATTGTCCTCATGCTCAAAGTGCAAGGGCAAGTGGGGTCTATCCAACAAGTAGGTGCCCTTGCCAAACTTGGCATTGATAAGCATCCTCAATGTGCGGGCAAAACCACATGACCTCTTCTCGTCTCGATGCCCTCTTGATAGTCTCTACTATCGTGTCCATCACCTTGAAAGGTGTCTTTTGATCTAGTATGTGCAGCATGTTGATAGAATAGCCTCTTATCATGCGATGATCTCTGCACTTGGGCATCGGTATGCCTTTAATTGTGTTAGTGGTAGGAAGACCGCCGAGATGATACATCGAGCCGAAGCCCAAATCTCTACATCCTTAGCTGGTACCTCATTGTACATGTTCTTCATAGACTCATGATTTTTCTTGGGAATTCCATAGACATCAACATCATCATCTCTTGATATCGAGCATTCAGCAATGCTGCCCACTCTTCAACTCGTTGAAGAGAATCTCGCCTTCACCATCCATACAACTCGCCATCCGGATAGAAATGAGTCGTGGCATAGAATTGCATGATCATCTCATCATTCCAAGCGCCTCGACCAACGAACTCAAGAACACCACATGCAAGTGAAGCTCTCATGCACATGTGGGAAGTAGTCTCTGGTTTCACCACAATATATGCTCACCAACATATCGAGTGTCAAGAATAATGGGCTTCTTTGTCCATAAGCACCGCCTCATAGAAATCTTGTTGCTTCGTGTGGAACCTTGAGTCTACAAAGAGTTTCTCCTTATGGCATATGGATCAGCTTGTCTCCATAGCCCGAGTCCTTTGTCCTTTCTTTCCTTCATGTTTTCAGCTCGAGGATGGGCATCATTGTGGATCGGCAGCTTCGACGGAGTTTCAAGAATACATGTGCCTCATCATCCGACTCACCGGTGGCACGTTGTCTTTCTTCTTCTCCAAGGTGAATGTTTCCAGCCTTCTTGGGATTGGCAGGTTTGGCTTGAGCTGCCTTTTGCCGGAGCTGATGGCTTAGACTTTGTAGGTGCTCCCGCTCGATGGCATCTCCCATCAACTTGGGCTTCGAGGAGGCTGGGTGCTTCCTCATCGTAATCATCATCACCGCTTCATCATGCACAACTCTTCCTCTTGGAAGTTTTCTTCACCTTGCTGGAGGTTTCTTCTTCCATGCTCAGCTTCTTAGCAACTGTGGACTTCTTCACCTTGTCGGTGCTCTTTTTGTTTGTCGCCTTGATGCTCTTTTGGCAACCACTTTTCTCTTAGGCTTAGATGTGATCTCTTCCTCAGAATGAAATCTGAATCCTCTTCATCAATTTCTTCTTCCTCGCCCCGTGGCAGCAGGAGGCAAACCACTTGGTGCTCCTTTCACCATCATCGAAAAGCTGCTGGTCGGACTAGTGCCCCCTCGAATTTCAGCAATTGGAGATTCAGACTGCTTCGCTGTCACCGCATCCCATATGGCCGACAACCCGTGAATAGATAAGGTATAGGCGTAATAGAAGAGTTATCACAAACCGCAGAGGATTTTCAAAAAGAATGAGTTCAAATTTCAGTTTTAGGTTTTCATGATGCATTTCGTCCGACCGAAGTCTAAAATTCGTGAATCCAAGTGTTCAGATGTAACCATTCACACCACTTTCGGTTGGACCAAAATGGGTTTCGGTCTAGCCGAGAACTCTAGGGTTTCACTAAATTTCATTTCGTCGCATCGATTTGCACAACTCGTTGGACCGAAGAGTGCAGGAATGGCAGAGGCCAAATCGGTCATCCGAGAATGTAGAATCGGTCACACCGAGATGTGTTCGAGAAACCTAACCCTAAAACTTTTGCTCAATTTCGCTTCTAAGAACTAATCTCGGATAGGAAGATCTCAAACGTGGCAAGAAGCTAGGCAAACCTATCGCATTGAATCGGAGGTTGAAGACGAGAGGGATCAAACTCACCCTAACTTGGTGGAGTTTTCACGCGGCAACGGCGCGAGAGATTGACCGCTGACGGCGACGGAGACCCAGGCGAAGGCGCAAAGCATTTATGGAGACGATCCGAGACCACGGCGAGCAGAAGAAGGGTTTGGGGGCAGGCGCTTTGAAGAAAGAATCACACGCTGCCCTCGGTATATATACCTTTAGTCATGCGGTGGGACCGAAGTTGTAAACTCGTGGTACCGAGATGGTTAATCGCAAGAAGCTATCACTCGTCACGCCGAATTTGTAAACTCGGTTTCACCGAGGTGAAAACCTAGATCAATCAAGTGATTTCGGTCCTGTCCAATTTTGAGTGGGTTGGTCTGACCGAAAATACTTAGAAGGTTTTGGAATTTAAGCTTGACGGATCGGTGGGCTCCGAAGTGCTCTCACCCGTGGGTCCAAAAAGACTTGATCAAAGTTTGTGATATAAGCATGAAAGAGTTTGAGACAAGAAAGCATAGATAGCTAGGAGGAACTTAGGCATTCTTGTCCATCCATTTGGTCAAAAAGAAATCCAAAAGACCAAAGCAACAAATGGATGTCCTTGAATGGATAAAATCATGCATCCAACATGCTCACACAATAAGATAGCAAATGAAATATGTGTCAAACATGCACAAACAAACACTAGCTACTATCACACAATTTGTCGATGACTAGGTCATCTATATATGAGTATATTGATTTAGGAGTCAAATGAGAACATTTGATCATAGGTCATACTCATCTTTAAGCACAAGTGGGGTTACCACTTTTATTAATGTGTTCACATCATTTGAAGATGCTTTAGCTCAGAGCAAAGCTCCCCTTGATGTGAGAACCCCTTTAAAGGGTCAAACTAACCTTGGGTTGTCGAGAAGACTTCATGTAGATGTTGAAGATGTGGATGCTCAATGTTGATGAAGATCATCAAGAGTTGGGAGCAATCCTTTGGATTCGCACTTTCAATCTACATGGGTTAGTCCCACAAGGAACAAACAAGGATATCCATGGACATAGATTGAAGTACACAATAGATGATGTCCATGAAAGCAATGATTACCTTGTCCCTTGACTTACCAACAAGAGGGTTTGTGACTCCATGAACTAGTGCAAGATGTGGAAGTTGATTGCACAAGTTCTTGCCAAAATGAATGTGAGTGAAGTATACGGAGTCACCTCAAGAACTCTCTAGTTCTTCTTCTTCGATCCACATCATCTTGATGGAAACTTGGGGTAGTAGTTGAGCTTGTCGAAGTAGAACTTGAAGTTTCCTTGGGAACCCACTTGACCATGGCCTTAGGTGCTTCAATAAATGCATCAATCTCCTCTTGAAGCTTGTCCTTGCCTTTTAGCTTGTGGTCTTGTGGTGAAAGTCATCTTGAGTTTGTTCCACTTTGGAAGAAGTAGGATCATACTTCCTTTTGAGAAACAAACTTTGGAGGATATTGACTTCTTCCCATTCAACACCTGTTGAACTTTCGCTCAAAACCAATTCCTTGATTCTTCCGGCATTCCTTGCTTAACAATTTCTCAAAGTTCTTGCTTCCCGCAAGGCTCTTGTAGACACCTTTCTATAATCCCTTTCAATAAACTATTTTTTGCTCAAGTAACTTGGCTTGAAACATTGTTAGTGGAATCAAGAGAATTACTAGAAGCAACAATATTGGATTTAGCATGGTTATTGTTACTACTAGATGAAGAATTTTCTTATGCTTGTCATGCTTAGTTTTAATTGTGGCAAGAAATTAGACAAGAGAAGTCGCTTAAGATAAGATAGAAACTCTTTCAAGATCGTCATTGATAGCTTTTAGGAACTGTAGAGGATCGTTGAAGGCAAGAGTTCTAGAGGGGGTGATTAGACAACTCGACAAGATAAAAGTTTATGCCTTTGATTAACACAAGCTAGCAAGATCATATAGAGATCAAGACAAGACATGCATACAAGTCAGCAACATACTACACACATGCAATTCTAGAGTATGGGCAAATGAAAGTAAATGCACATATAGTAAAGGAGGGATTGTAAGAGCAAACGCAATTTGGAGACACGGAGATTTTTCTCGTGGTTCGATAGGTGGTGCTATCGTCAATCCACGCTGATGGAGATCAACCCTCTGGAGGGTAACGCCAAGTAGAGTCCACGGAGGGCTCCACCCACGGAGGTCCATGAAGAAGCAACCTTGTCATGCCATCATGGCCACGCCCACGGAGGACTAGCTTCTCACTGTAGATCTTCATGAAGTAGGCGATCCTGCCCTTTACAAACTTCTTGGTTCAACTCCACATCTTGACGGAGGCTCCCAAGCGACACCTAACCAATCTAGGAGGCACCACCTCCAAAAGGTAATAGATGGTGTTGGTGATGATAAACCTTGCTCTTGTGCTTCAAATGATATCTCCCCAACACTCAACTCTCACTCGATTTGGCTGTGGTGGAAGAAAGGATTGAGTGGAAAGCAACTTGGGAAGGCTAGAAATCAAGTTTCATATGGTAGAGTGAGCAACTTGATCTCAACACAAGGGTAGGTAGTTTTTCTCGTAAATGTAAGGTAGGAGTGGTAGTTCTTCGATGGCTCTCCACGAATGAAGAGGAGGTGGAGGGTATTTATAGCCTTACACAAAATCCAACTGCTACACACATTTGACCAATCTCTTCACAAATCGGTGACAACTCGTGAGACCGAAATCAAATCTTAGAACGTTGGGATTTTCGTGGACTGAAAATACACCCTAGTCCGATTCTTCCAGGTCTAGGGTTTGCCAATCTCGTGGACCGATTTTCTCATCTCGGTGACACCATTTGAGTACGTATGTTACGTGCTTGGCAACACTAGTTTCTTATGACCGAGTTTGGAATCGGAAAACCAAAATTAGGGTTTGGCATATGGCTGAGGTGGTTCATCTCGTGTGACTGAAGTTTATGGAATCGGTGGGACCGAGATTACTTATGGGTTTATGTTGGAATGAAAGATTGCCGATAGTTTGAGAGATAAATCACTAAGCACTTAGAGCAACCAGATCATCATCTAACCTCATCCCCTTTAATAGTATTGGCTTTCCTATGGACTCAATGTGATCTTGGATCACTAAACAAAAATGGAGTCTTGAGCTTTTGCCAATCTTTCCTTAGCATCTTAGGGGTTCACCTTTCTAGTCCTTTTGCCATGCCGAGTGATTGACTTTCCTGAGACATACTTGATAAAAGCATTAGTCCAATCACAAAGTATGTTGTCATTAATAAAACCACCTAGGAGCAAATGTGCTTTCAATCTCCCTTTTTGGTAATTGATGGCAACACACGTAATAAGATATCAAAGCTATCGAAAGAAAGACATGATTATTAAAGCTTTGACAAACATGTAGTACATAAAGTTCCCCCTACAAGTGCAAGATTTAGATTTTTGGTTTTGGACTACCACAAGCACACATGAGAGAAGCAAGATGTTACATGCAGCTTGGCTATATGCATCGTGAGCGTATGAGGATAATGAGAGATGATGCATATGTGCATGGTGATTTCTGCAAACAAGTATTCACAAGCAAGTCACCATCATGCACATTCTCAAGAAGATGCATATACTTACCTTGGAGTTCCTTGGTATTGTGCTCAAGAAATAAACTTGGGAAAACAAGGTTAGATAACACAAGAATTGTTCTTCAACCAATAGCAAGAACATCAAGAGTACCAAGCCGTGGATGACATGTAAAGAGTGTCTCATGTTGAGCACTAGCCCGAATCAGCCAACATGTCTCCCAAGACTAAAAGATTTTCAATGAGCTCGAGAGATTTTGCTTGTATAAGATACCAATTGTATATACCAATTGTGCTTTTCATAAGATACCAATAGTGAGATCAAGAGAAGCAAAATCAAGAGAATAATGCCAAATGTATTATCACAAGGAATATGGCAAAGCTTTGATGTGATCCTCCCCTAAGGTAAGATTGTTCTTTTCTCCTTGAATTTTCTTTTTTCTCCCTTATCCTCCAATCTTCCCTTGCTCCCCTAAATCTTCTCCCTTGACATCAAGTGCCAAAAAGGACAGAACCAGAAGGGCGTGAAAGATGGAAGGAAAGAAGTGGGTTCCTTAAGAATCACAACTGAGCAAATTAAGTATTCAGAATAAATCATTTAGGTGAGCTGCGAAGATGATATCCTGGTGAATGTAAGTCGGTGACACCGAATTGATATGGATCGGTGAGTCCGAAAGTCGAGACTTAGGCATCCTTTTTCGTCGCATCAAGTGATTGAATCGTGACGCCGAAGTTTAATCCCAAGAAAATCCGAAATAATTCAGCTCACTTTGCAAGGAATGTTTCGTAAGATTTGCAATGAATTTGAAAAGATTTTCAGGAATTGATCGAGCCAAAGGAATATTCACAAAACATAAGATTTAGAAATGAAAAAGATTGCTAGATGAAGGTTTTTTTTTGTTTAAAAGGAAAAACTCAACTCGAGAATCAAAAGAGACAATAGCAAAACTCCAAAACATATGTACTTCATCTAGATAGGGGTCGGCGACTAGGTCACCTATGTTTGAGTATATTGACTTAGGAGTCAAATGAGACCATTTGATCATAGGTCATACTCATCGTTTAAGCTCAAAATGGGGTTGCCATTTTTCGATTAACATTTGATGTGATCGCATCTTTTGAAGCTGCTTGTACTCATGACTTTGAGCAAAAACTTCAAGATGTGAAAACATACCTTGGGCTTGTTGTTGCTTGTTCTCATGTAGGTGAACTTGATGTAGATGCTCATAGAATGTGAAGTTGGAGCACCATTTCCAATTGTATAGTTCATCTTCCTACATGGGTTAGGCAAGCAAGGAAATACTCAAGAATATCCAAGATGACATGAGTGAAGTACTAGAAGTATATGGTGTCAAAAAGGATATGTGGAATTTTGTTCCTGAACTCAACATCCCAAAGAGCTAGATACTTGGTCAATGACAAGATTACTCATGATTTGAGTGTGTGATAATCTTGTTGAATGTGGACCATCCAAGTACCTGCAAGGAGTTAGATGCAATACAAGGGGGCAATGTGTCCAAGACATATGATCATCATCATAAGAGAAGTATCAAGGATTAGTCAATTAGGCTCATGCCTTGTATGCATCAATGGAGTTTTCACTCCAAGTTTGAAGCATCAATGATGTTCAACTCACTCTTGTTACAAAACACTTTCTCATCAAGTGGTTTTGTGAAGATATCTGCAAGCTGTTTGTCAAGACAAACATGCTTAAGATCAATGTCACCCTTAGCAATGTGATCATTAATAAAATGTGATTTAACTTCAATGTGTTTCATGCAGAGTGTTGCACGGATTGTGTCCAATCTTAATCGCACTCTCATTGTCACAAAGCAAAGGAACATGTCTCGCATGTATCCCGTAATCCTTGAGCATTTGTTTCATCCATAGCAATCGAAAGCACAACACGAACCAGCAGAATATATTCTCGCTTCAAGTAGATAATGATATCGAATTTTGTTTCTTGGATGACCAAGATACAAGAGATCGACCGAGAAATTGACATGTACCGTTGACTTTCTATCAATCTTGTCCCGCATAGTCCGAGTCGAATAGCCAACAAGATCGAAGAGGCCCTCTTAGGATACCAAATGCCAAAGTAGGTGTGTGTATCAAATATCTCACAATCCTTTTAACAGCCTTAAGATGACATTCTTTAGAGCAGCTTGATATCGAGCACATGCATACACTCAACATTATGTCGTGACGAGAAGCACAGAGATATAGTAGAGAACCAATCATGGATCGATAAACCTTGATCAACAAAGTTCTCCATCTTTAGTCAAGTCATTATGTCCATTAGTAGGCATGGGGGTTCTCATACCTTTGCTCTCGCATGTTGAACTTCTTGAAGAGATCCTTAGTGTACTTTGTTTGTGAGACAAAAGTACCCTCCTTAGATTGCTTGATTTGCAACCCAAGGAAGAACTTGAGTTCACTCATCATGGCCATCTCATACTTCTCCCACATAAGCTTTCCAAACTTCTCACTAAAATGGGGTTAGTTGAACCAAAGATAATATCATCAACATATATTTGGCACATAAATAGTTCACCGTCAACCCTCGTGAATAGCGCTGAGTCTATTTTACCAATCTCAAACTTTTTCAAGAAGAAAGCTAGTCAACATTTGTACCAAGCTCTAGGGCTTGTTTAAGACCATAAAGAGCTTTGTGCAATTTGTAAACATGATTAGGCTTTTAGGATTCACAACCGGAGGTTGTTTCACAAATACTTCCTCCTCAATCTCACCATTTAGGAAAGCACTTTTAATGTCCATTTGATAGAGAGTAATGTCATGGTGGTTGGCATAAGCAAGAAGAATGCGAATGGACTCAAGTCTAGCAACGGGGCATAGGTCTCACCATAGTCCATACCTTCGACTTGTGTATAACCTTGTGCTACGAGACGCCTTGTTATGATGACTTGTCCATCTTCATCTTGCTTGTTCCAAACACCCATTTGGTTCCAATGACGTTTTGGTCATCATTGGGCTTTCTACCAAAGTCCAAACGTTTCTTCCTCCGGTTGTGTAGCTCTTCATGCATAGCGCTCACCCAATCCGGGTCTTCAAGCGCTTCTTCTACCTTCATAGGTTCAAGACTGGAAATGAATGAGTAATGCTCACAAAAGTTAGCTAAACGAGTTTTAGAGCGAGTGATTCTCCGAGTCGATGTCATTCATCATTTGTTCCACGGGATGGTCCTTCTTGACTCTCTTGCTCGAACTCGATAGCTTTTGTCGTGGTCGTGGCTGAGCTTCCTCATCATCCTCATCTTCTTCTTCATCGCTGTTGTTGGTGTTGTCTTGAGGTGGAGAAGGAGGTTGGTGGATCTTCTTGTCGCACTTCCTCATCTTGGTGAGTTCCACTTGTGGAGGCCTCCATGTTGCCTTGAGGTTCATCTCTCCGTGAGATAGGGACTCCACATATGTAGATGAGGTACTCTCCTTCACTTCCATGGGACTAATCTTTCCAATGGATAAATCTTGAATGGCTTCCGATGGGTCCTTGTCTCCTACATCAATAGGCATTTGCTCTACTTGCGAAATATTAGATTCATCAAACTTCACATCTACCGCCCTTCAACCTTTCGGGTGAGATTATTGTAGACACGGTAGGTGAGAGTTTGATCCATAACCGAGAAAAAGCCTTCATGAGTTTTAGGAGCAAATTTAGACCGACGATGCTTATCAAGGATATAGCATTTTGAACCAAAGACACGAAAATATCCCACTTGGGGTTTGTTAATGTAAGGAGCTCGATGAAGTCTTGCCGAGGAGCTTGTGAAGATAAAGTCTCTGATAGCATGACAAGTCTGTCTCACGGCTTCCCGTATGTTTTTTGTCTTGTATTCATCAAGCATCGCTTCGCCATCTCAATGAGCGCTCGCTTCTTCCTCCTCAACAACTCCATTTTGTTGAGGTGTGTATGAAGCTGAGAACTCATGTAGAATTCCTTCCTCATCGAGAAAAGAGTCCACATGGGCGTTTTTGAACCCGCTCGTTGTCACTCCGAACTTTCTTGATCTTTACCTCAAATTGATTCTGAGCCTTTCTTGCAAAGGTTTTGAAGATTCTCCGAACTCTGCGATTTGTCATCAGGAAAAATACCCACGAACTGAAAAATCATCAACAATAACTAGACCAAAGGAGTTACCACCAAGGCTTTTGTAAGCATTGGGACCAAGAGATCCATATGAAGAAGCTCGCGGTCTCCTTGTGGTCATGATATTCTTCATGTGATGACTTCCACCTACTTGTTTTCCTCGCTGACATGCACTACAGAGTCTATCTTTGTCAAAGAAAACATCTTTAACACCAAGAATGTGATCACCTTTGATTAGCTTATCTAGATTACGATACCAACATGTCCAAGCCTTCTATGCCATAACCAACCTTTAGCAGATTTAGCAATGAAGCAAGTTCTAGGTTGAGCTTTCTTAGTGAAATCGACAATGTATAGGTCACCTCACGAATACCGCTTAAAACCATGTTATGATTGTCACTACGAAAAACTTGGCAATCTACTTTGGTGAATAGCACGTTGAACCCAAAGTCACTAATCTAGACACGAAAGTAAATTGTATCCAAGAGATTCAACAAGCATGACATTTTTAATGGAGCTATCATGAGATATGGCCACCTTACCAAGGCCAAGTACCTTACCCTTGAGTTGTCTCCAAAGTCACATACTTATGCGGACCATCGCTCTTGCAAGCTCTCAAAACATGTCTTCATCTCCGGCATGTGATCGGTGCATCCACTATCAAGAATCCACTTTTTCCACGGATATGTAGTCTCTCGATTTGCCATAAGATCGAGACTCTTCATGATCTTGTCTAGCCCGTGTCCTAATCATCATGCTCATGCTCATCATCATATTGACCCATAGATAATTCATCATCAATACCTAGGTCAATTTGACAATGACTTGCATCAGTTTTATCAATGTGATAATAATCATCGGAATGCAATACAAGAGCATTTCTAACTAGAACATTGATAAGTCCGAATCACCCTTCTTTTCATAAGATCACGGCTCAAAGAAGCATTTATCAAAGGATCTTTAAAGATCATATCAAATTCAACAGTCTTGTATAGAATTTCATCAAGACCTCTCAAAGAGTAGTCCGGATAAAGTTCTTCCAAGAACTTCCACATAGCATGGGCGCACTCAAAGTTTGTGACAAGCTCAAGCAAGTTATCGGGCAAACCTCTAATGATAAGATTGACAGCTTCTGTTACACAAATCAAGCTCTTCATCCATAGTGGGTGCAAGGGTCAAATGGTGGTACATATGGGGTTTCAAATATATTTGCAAGTTGTACATCTTAAAGATAGCAAGCATTTCAATCCTCCAGTTATAGGACACTCCATCAAGAATAGGCACTCTATGACTAACACTCCCAAACGTAGACACGCCCATCTTCCTCCAATGGTGTGCAAACCAAAGCAATGGAGACCAATGCTCGATACCAATTGTAGGATCGTTGAAGGCAAGAGTGTCTAGAGGGGGTGATTAGACAACTCGATAAGATAAAAGTTTATGCCTTTTGATTAACAAGTTTTTAGCAAGATCACAATAGAGATCAAGACAAGCATCATGCATACAAGTCGAGCAACATACTACACATGCAATTCTAGAGTATGGGGCCGGAAAGTAAATTGCACATATAGTAAAGGAGGGATTGTGAAGAGCAAACGAATTTGGAGACACGGAGATTTTTTCTGTGGTTCCGAGTAGGTGGTGCTATCGCCAATCCACGTTGATGGAGACTTCAACCCACGGAGGGTAACTGCCAGAGTCCACGAGGGCTCCACCCACGAAGGGTCCACGAAGAAGCAACCTTGTCTATGCCATCATGGCTCACGCCCACGGAGGACTAGCCTTACTGTAGATCTTCACTAAGTAGGCGATCTCCTGCCCTTACAAACTTCTTGGTTCAACTCCACATCTTGACGGAGGCTCCCCAAGCCGACACCTAACCATCTAGGAGGCACCACCCTCCAAAAGGTAATAGATGGTGTTGTGATGATAAACCTTGCTCTTGTGCTTCAAATGATAATCTCCCCAACACTCAACTCTCCTCACCGATTTGGCTGTGGTGGAAGAAAGGATTGAGTGGAAAGCAAATTGGGAAGGCTAGAAATCAAGTTTCATATGGTAGGAGTGGAGCAACTTGATCTCAACACAAGGGTAGGTAGTTTTCTTCTCAAATGTAAGGTAGGAGTGGTAGTTCTTCTCGATGGCTCTCTCCACTAATGAAGAGGAGGTGGAGGGTATTTATAGCCTCCACACAAAATCCAACTGCAACACATTTGACCAATCTCTGTCAAGGTTGACAACTTGTGAGACCGAAAGTTCAAATCTTAGAACGTTGGGATTTTCGGGACCAAATACAATCTCTGTTAGTCCGATTCTTCCAAGGTCTAGGGTTTGCCAATCTCGTGGGACCGATTTTCTCATCTCGGTGACACCGATTTGAGTACGTATGTTCGTGCTTGGCAACACTAGTTTTATGACCGAGTTTGGAATCGAAAATCCAAATTATTAGGGTTTGGCTATATGGCTGAGGTGGTTCATCTTGTGATGAGTTTATGGAATCTGGGACCGAGATTACTTATGGGTTTATGTTGGAATGAAAGATTGTGATAGTTTGAGAGATAAATCACTAAGCACTTAGAGCAACCAGATCATCATCATAACCTCATCCCCTTTTAATAGTATTGGCTTTCCTATGGACTCAATGTGATCTTGGATCACTAAACCAAAATGGAGTCTTGAGCTTTGCCAATCCTTTCCTTAGCATCTTAGGGGTTCACCTTTCTAGTCCTTTTGCCATGCCAGAGTGATTGACTTTCCGAGACATACTTGATAAAAGCATTAGTCCAATCACAAAGTATGTTGTCATTAATTACCAAAACCACCTAGGAGCAAATGTGCTTTCAGAACTCATGTTCTTGCTCTAGATTGAGCTTCGAAGCGTAGCTTCTCATGAGATCTTAGGAGCCTCTATGATCTTCTTGAGTTGTTTCATGAGCTAACTTGAGAGTGTTTAGTTCTTTAGTTAGACGCTCAATCTCCTTCATAGCATTGTCATTCAATTTTCTCGACTATAAAGACTACTAGCATGTTCATCATTACTAGGCTCACTAGATTTATCATGTAAAAGCTCATCTTCACCAAGCAAGTCATCCTCATCACTATCAAAGTCAATAAATTCAGGATGTGATACCTTGGGGCTTTTAGCCATGAAGCATCTTCCAATTCCTCATTTGGTGAATCAAACAAGTCATAGGAGTTGGAGTTGGAGGATACAAGAGCAAGACCGCAACACCTTCATCTTGATCAGATTCGGAGTTGGAGTGATAGCTTTCGGAGTGATTGTCTGAGTCTGAGCCGGAGACCCATTCACCTACATGAGCTTGATGTTTTCTTCTTGTGTAGCTCCTTGATGACTTGTCTTTCCTTTCCAATCCTTCTTCTCCGAGAGGATCTTCGCTCATAACGATCATCTCTACTCCTTCTCTTTCCGAGGCGACTCTTTCTTGAGCTTCTTCTTCTTGGAGATTCTTCTTTCTTGTGGGGAGCCGAGCACTCATTTGAGTAGTGTCCGGTCTTCCACAATTGTAGCAGTTCGATCACGACTAGAAGATCTCTTTTCATCATATGATCTAGACTTTGAGCTTCTTTCCTTGCTTCTACTTGTAGAATTTGTTGAAGTTCTTCACCATTAGGCTTATCTCTTCATTTGAAACTAGCTTGTCACTTGAGGTTGTGGGAGCTTCAACTGTAGCTTTGTAAGCACCACTTGACTTGTTGTGAAGCTCTTCCTTATCTTTAAGTGTCATCTCATGAGCAACAGGATCTAGTGACTTGTAATCAGCACGCTTGAATCATCAAAGCGAGTGTCAAATGAAGAATCGAGTGATCTCAGCAATTTCTTCACCACCTCATGGTCGGTGATGTCAAGGGCACCGAGCTTGAAGCTCATTTGATATATCGTTGAGGCGATCGGGTTTGTTTAACATTTTCATTGTCGAAGTCTTTTGAAGCGGTTGAAGAGATTATGAAGAACATCAACACGAGAGTCACGCTGAGTTGAGACTCCTTCATTTACTTTGGAGAGCCTATCCTATAAGCTTAGCGTTTTCAAAGCACTCACTCTACCATAACGCCCTTTACTCGTGATGACCACATATGATATTCTTCGCTGAGAATCGAGTTGCTTGAATCTCTTCACATCGCAAGATTCAGGAAGGTGTGACCGAGGGAACACCATTTTCCACAATGTACCGTAGATCGTTGTCAATTGCTTCAAGATGCATTCGCATCTTATTCTTCCAGAGGGGTAGTCCATGCCATCGGTAGGACACCCAGAGACTCTTGATCATACCTGCCACATATAACTAGAACTCAGGTGGTTAAACTAAAATCACACGTAACAAGGAGTACCTTGCTCGACATCGAAGTGCATCTAGTGCCCTAGTGATTTTTTTGTATTGAAGACTTATAGGTTAAGGGACCCATATGCTTATGAAAGTGTACACAGTTCTATAAGTCTATGAGGAGTTTGATATTTACAGAGAAGGTTAATTTCTAAAAATGAAGTTCTTCGATCAAGACTTTGATATTCAAGACTTTTGAAGACTTTGAAAGTGAAGAAATTGGTGTGACTTGAAGACTTGGTATTCACTTGAGGAACATGAAGGAAGACTTTTGTTTTCGTGAGTTTCATTTATCTTTCTTGAGTCATAGGAAACACCATACCGTTAAAGGGGGTCGAGGAAATACTAAGGAAAAATTTCCATGTGATGATCAACTCAAAATCCTACACCGCCAATCCTTCGAGGAAGACATTGAAATCTCTATACAGCCTACCAATTTTTCAAAGGATGTAGACGCAGTTCTTCCCCAATCACCGGGACTTTGCTCGACCGAGGAGTTAGGAATTCGCCAGGTAATTACTACACAAAGGAGGAACATGATAGCCCCGAGGAATTTGAGTCAAATTTCTCGATCTGTCAGGTCATACGCCTCTGTCCCAAAATATCTTATCCACCTAACGGTCATATCATTGAAGGGCATTTATGTCTTATCATGTTGGGCTGCTCCTAGGCCATAAAGGTCAGCTACAACCACTAGCTGGTTGGTGCCCGAGAGAACTCTGACACTTGTCATTTGAGAGCAACCCATCCTCCGAGGACTTTGAGCTTAAAATCATCAAGGAGGAAAATCCCAAACCAAACCCCCATAAACCCCAAGTGATTGAGCATCATCAAGAAATTGATCCCTGTGGATCCAACGCTTGTTACCTTTTGAAGACGTGCTTTCCAGACGGTTAGGCCAAGGTCTAGAGCATCCAAGAGGAATTGTGGATCGCCATGACCAAGTCTCGGAAGGTTTGAAGTCACCAAGACTTACCACAAGTGATTGGACGAGGCTCATGTGGTCTTAGTTCAAGGAGAATATGTGAGGATCGGGTGTCCCGAAGTCGTCCGCTGATCGGGTGTCCGGACTCAGGTCCTCGAGCTTAAATACATTTCACCGCTTCCAACCAGACGCATAACCGAGACAAAAGTTGGAACGGGTTTACCAAATCATTGTCGCCACCAACCTAATCGGTTCTATTCCTCAACCTTTCATTTCCTCAACATCGTGTTGAGTGTTTGTCACATTCTGTGCTTGAAGACATTGACTCAAGACTTTCTCAATTTCTCAGCCAATTTCTTCACTCTTTGTTCGCTTTGTGTTATCTCGCGGATTACGCTTTCAAGATTGCAGGCTTTTCTTCATCTCATGATGACCATGCTTGTATTCCGTTATGCTTACTTTTGAGTACTTATTCCGCCGCAAGTAGTTCTTCGCTAAGGAATTTCTCACCAACAAATTCTCGCTGAAGAATTCATAAAATGGCCTATTCCACCTCTTGTCGATATAACACACTTTCAATTGGTATCGAGCAAGGTACTTTGTTCTTGTGACTTTGGTTTAACCGCCTGAGTTTTAGTTATGTCGACCGCAGTATGATCAAGGTCTCAAGGTGTCCTACCTTGATGGGACAGACTACCCCTTATCGAAGAACAAGATGCTAATGCATCTTGAGGCAATTGATAACGATCTCTCGATATGTGTGAAAATGGTGTTCTCCGTCTCACCCTCACCGAACGCCACCGATGAAGAGATTCGCAACTCGATTCTCGTTAAGAATATCATATGTGGCCATCTCGAGAAGGAAAGATAAGAGTGAGTGCTGGAAACCGCTGTTTATCTCGATAGGTCATCAGTGAATGAAGGAGTCTCAATCAGCGGACTCTCGAGTTGATGTTCGAATCTCAACCGCTTCAAAAGACTCGACAATGAAAATGTCCAACAAACCTTGATCGCTTCTTATCGACATCTCAAATGAGCTTCAAGCTCCTACACCATATCAATCATGAAGTGGTGAAGAAACCGTTGAGATCGCTTGATTCTCATTTGATACTCGGGACTGATGATACAAGAACATGCTGACATAGTCTTGATCCCGCCGATATCCTCAAAGGCTAACACTCACGAAGTTCCAAATTTTGCTTAAAAGAGAGATCTCTATGGTTCAAACTATGGCAAACCACGTGTCTCAAGGCCAAGGCTGTGTCTCGACTAATGAGGATTCTGTAGTAGCCTGGTGATCCTCAAGAATTGAGCCAGAGCTAGCAATCGTCAGAAGAAATTCCAAGTTCTCAAGACGTGGTCGCTGGAAAATCCTCAAGAAGCAGTGATTCTCATCCAAAGGACTATAAGAGAAGGTTGTGCCACAAATGCAAGAAACCTGGTCACTATATCCAAGATTGTCCTCCAGGAAAAGGAAATGAAGAAGAAGAAATACAAGGATTACGCCTGATGATGCAAAGAAGAAGAAGAAATCGCCAAAATTTCTTGGCAGCCCTTTCAAGTCTTCATCTCACAAGAAGAGCAGCTCCAAGAAGGCTCGCATTCATTGGCAAGGAAATGGACTCTAAAGCCACATCAGAGATGAAGACCGGTCTCGTTTTAATCGAGAAAATGAGGAAGAGGAGGCGCTCAAGAATCCGCAGACTGTGTGGCGAGTCCGCCTTCACTATCGCCATCAGCAAGTCCATCTTCAACATCAAGAAATCTGACTTACCGACAAGCTTCCGATGGAGATAGTGATGACTACGCCCCACCTATTGCTTCATGGTGCAAAGGATGATCTACCCAAACTACCAATGGGTCCTCGATAGTGGATGTACGAATCACATGACCGGTGACAAGAATCTATTGATGGATGCTCCTTATCACCGCCACCTCAAGCATATCATCTTACGACAAAGGCAAAAGTCGTATTGGGTCTTGTAAGGTTGCGACTCTAAGGATAAACACATGGACAAAGTCATGCTTGTTGAGTCCTTAGGATACAATCTCTGTCGGCCCAATGCTTTGTGATCTTGATATGGTTGTTGTTTTTGCAAGTATCATTGTTGTGATTATGGAAGCCGGCAATTCCAAAGTCTTCAAGGCTTTAGGAGGAGATTTGTATATTGTTGATTTCTACAGACCACAACCAGCCGTGGTGTCTACTTGCAAAAGCTTTAAGGCTGGCTATGGCATCGAAGACTTGGTCACGCAGGCATGAGGAATTTGCACACGCTAAGAAGAAGCATGTCATTGGCATTGAGAATGTCAAATTCTCAAGGATCACTTTATGCGAGCTCCGTGAAGCCGAAAATGACCAAGGCCAAGCATCCAAATAAGACTATCATGACCACTACCCGCCCATTCAAATTGCTTCACATGGACCTCTTCGACCTAATCATTACATCAAAGCAGCTCACTAATGATGCATCTCTATGGTTTTGTCATTGTTGATGATTACCTTGATATACATGGGTACACATTGTTACTTACAAACATGAAGTGTGAAGTCTTCAAACGATTTTCCTTGAGGGCTTCAACCAACTTTGGTGTGAAGATCAAGCACATCGGCGACAATGGAACTGAGTTCAAAAAATTGGTCTTGATGCTATCTTGATGAACTTGGTATTACTCATGAGTTATTCGGCCCTATACTCCTCAACAAATGGCGCTGTGGAGTGCAAGAAGAATAACTCTTGTTGAGATGGCTTGCACTATGCTTGATGAATACAAACGCCTCATGGATCGATGCAATTGATATCAAGGCCACATCATCAACAGAGTATATCTTCACAAATTCTTCAAGAAGACGGCCTATGAACTCCTCAACGACAAGAAACCCAATGTGAGTTATTTCAAAGTCTTTGGTGCAATGTTGGATTAGAAATCCTCACCACAACTCTAAATTTGCACCAAAGCACATGAAGGTTTTATGCTTGGTTACGAAAGGACTCAAGACACCTATAGAGTCTTCAACATTGTTCTTCACAAGATTGTCGACACCGAGATGTGCGGTTCGATGAAACTAATGGCTCGCAAAGAGAGCACCTACCTTCTGTTAGATGAACCAGACCGAGGATTCTATCAAGTTCAAGGCAACCGAGGATGTCATTCCAATCAAGAATCAATAAGAATTCATTCTCGCTCATGAAGAACGCCGAGCTGATGCACCCAAGAACATGATGAGGAAAATGGTGAAGAAAATGCCGATCAAATTCCTCACACAACCACTCATCCTCGTGTTGCAAAAGAAGTGCAAGTGGAGAAGATCATCGATGACATTAGTGCACCTGTGTCTCACACGCCAAAGCTTCACATTTATCTAACTTTGTGGGGACTATGATTTTGTCTCAATCACAGAGCCCACTAAGGTAGATGAAGCATTTTAGAGCCGGAGGGATTCAGGCTATGCAAGGAGAATTACATCACCGAAGGAACAATGTCTCGAACCGTCAATCGCCTGCATCCTCGCAAGCATAATATCATTGGCACAAAGTGGATCTACCGCAACAAGCAAGATGAAATGGCCTTGTGGTGAGGAATATACACGACTAGTAGCTCAAGGCTACAAGTTCAAGGAATTGATTTCGATGAAACTTTTGCACCTGCTATAGACTTGAGGCTATTCGATATTACTTGCTTATGCTAACCATCATGATATCATCTTATATCAAATGGATGAAAAGTGCATTCTCAATGGTAAGTTTGAGGAAGAAGTATATGTTGCTCAACCCTGTGTTTTGAAGATCCAAAGAATCCTCGACAAAGTCTTCAGACTAATAAGGCCCTCATGGCTCAAGCAAGCCCCTCAAGTGGGTATGATACACATTGAAGGAATTCTTCAGAAGAATGGTTCACACCGTCACTCTGACTCTACTCTCTTTACTAGATCTTATGATGGTGAACTGTTTGTGTGCCAAATATATGTTGATGATATTATCTTGGCTATACCGACCAACGTTATAGTGATGAATTTGCTTATATGATGAGTGAAGAATATCAAATGTCTATGATGGGAGAGTTGAAATTTTATTAGGTCTTCAAATTCGCCAAAGAATAATGGCATATTCATATCTCAGAGAAATACTCAAAGATGTAATCGAGGAAATTCACATGCAAGATTGCAAATAAAATTCCTATGCCCACAAATGGCCATCTATGCAATCGATGAAAATGGTATTGACTTCGATCACAAGGTATACCGCCCATGATTGGTTCTTTATTGTACTTATGAGCATCTAGGCCAGATAATGCTTAGTGTTTGCATGTGTGCCCGATTTAAAGCTGCACCAAGGAATCACACCATAAGGCTATGAAGCATATTCTTCGATATCTAGCTCACACACCAACACTAGGATTATGGTACCCCAAGGGCTCGCTTGATCTCATTGATATTCGATGACGACTATGCCGGTGATCGTGTGGACCGCAAGTCAACATCCGTACTTGTCATTTCCATTGACGATCTTTTGGTCCGTTGGTCCTCAAGAAATGTAATCAGTATCATTGTTCATCGTCAAGTCGAATACATTGCTGCCGGTTTGTTGTGCTCAACGGTTGGATGAAGCAAACCTCAAGGACTATGGCGCTAACGTGAAGAATGTGCCTCTCCTCCGCGACAATGAGAGTGCCATCAAATTGCTCACAACCCAGTTCAAAGACTCAAGACAAAGCACATTCAGATTCGCCATCATTTTCTTCGTGATCATGTGTCAAGGGCGACATCTCCATTGAACATGTGAAGATCAAGAACAACTAGCTGATATCTTCACTAAGCCTTGGATGAGAAGAGATTTAGCAAGTTATGTGTGAGCTAAATATCTTAGAATCTTCGAATGTTCTTTGAAAAGGACACACATCCTAACACTTATGCAAAATTGATGACTTAGATGTGCAACACATGAAGAAACGCTCTTCTTCGATCAATGAAGAATAACACTCTAAGTGTGAAGAAATTAATGAAGAATTTGATTCTAACCCTACGACAATTGTACGCGTGTCTGAAATCATCATTCTTATATGGGCAACGCCACCACAAAAGTTGAAAATCTTCAATTTGAGTTTTTCTCGCTTTTGAAATTCTTCGTTTTTCAAATTCTTCAACTTTGCAAAATCTTCACTGTTCCGCTGCTTTTTCTTCATTGGCTATATATATATATATATGAGTTTATGTCCTCTACAAGATTCACTTATGGCTATTTCTTCAAGTTATTTTTTCTAATGAATGTGATCGACCATCTATTCACAAATTCTTTCATGTGCTCTATTTGAAACTTGCTCAAAGTCTTCAATGTGTCCTTGTCACCAAGAAATTGCTAATCTAAACTTTAAAACAAATCTTATCCAGATTTTCGGTTTCATTAAACCGCTCTCAAGATCCCACGATGCATTATTATATTCACCCACGATCTTACACAATCTCATCTCGTGACAAGACGCGGGTGACACATGTCGCGAGAAGGAGAAAGGGCAGGCATGTTCATCCCAAAATCTTGCGACAGTTTTTCACCGTGGCTATAAATACCCCTCTCCTTCCTCACTTCATTTATCTCCGCCGTCCGCCTCTCGCCGAGCTCCTCAAATCCTAGCACCGCTACTCCATCAGCCAGTGAGGAAGAGCTTGCTCGACCTCACGCAGACTCAAGGCCACGGTTATGGAAATCTTCACCCGCCGCCGAGCTATCTCCTCCGCCAAGTTAGGCGTGGAGATCTAACTTGACTAACTTCACTGCTCATCTCAGTTCGGCCTTCACTGTAATTAAAAGTTACTTTTATTACTCACTTTGATTCTCAAGTCAAAATCTTCAAAGGTGTTTTATTCTTCAAATCTTCACATATGAACACCTCACATCAGATGCTCTTGATCCATTTCTAAGCAATCATTTTCTTCAAGATTCCTCAATTGTGTGGATTTTCGATCCGCATAACTCGAACCTAAGACAAGAACGCTTAGTGAAATTCCTCAAGGTTCAACTGGTCAAATTCCTCAAAACTTGTCTTTTGAAAAACCTTCCGAGAACGATATGACCTCTCCAAATTCTCGCACCTACACTCGCTCACAGTACTCATGTCCGCCGCTAAATCACTAGGTTCTCATCAACTTAACTCATTTGCAACGCTCCTCAAGAAAACTGCATACTCTTCGTGAGTGTTCAATTGTTCAAATTCCTCATCCAAGAATATACAAGGAAAGAGACCGCAGAAGGAGGAAAGAAGCCGAGGTCATGACTGCTTTCAGATCCCCATGACATATACAAAGATTATTGCACACTGATGAAGCCAAATTTGGCAAAGAGAATAAAAATCAGCGAAAGTGCGATTCGAGGATTGAACGGAGATGGGCAAGAGAATGGAGGGAATATCGATATGTTACCCAAAGTACATGAAGAAATTCGCGAATCCTCCATGCCCAAGGGCTCCATTGGCACCGCCAGTAGCCGATCCCACCAACATCAAGCTGCAGGAGGACTTTCCCAAAGAATGGCTAGGCGCCAAGCCAATTGGCAAGACAAGCCAAGGAGGAGTGGAGGAAATTCAATGAGGATTCTGCCGCTGCTGTGCCACATCGAGGCCTCGGTCAAGCCGAGGAAATCAATGCCAAAGAAGCCTGCCTGTAAGCCAAGTGTTTCACCAACAGCGCCTCACGGCCAAGTTCTCAAATATGCCCTCACCAAGAAATTCTCGCACCGCCATCGCCCAACAAAGTCCTCAACTCCTATGCATCCGCTACATGTCAAAGGACTACGGGTTCTCAATTGCTTCGTGTCTCAAGAAGTTCCTCAACCGCACTAATGTCCTCATCAGGCCCCACACCGTGAAGACTAAAGCAACACTGGATGCGGTCTCGCCAAGTCCAAGGAAGAAACAAGTCGCATTCCAAGTGCCTCTCGATGATGAAGCTTCGATGATGAACTTGCGTAAATCATCGAGATGCAAGTGAAGGCCGCTAGAGCCAAAGGCACATCATGTTAATCGCTTTGGATTCGAGGAAAATCTCGACTACATTGACCTCCGCACAAGGATCCAAACACCCCATGCCTGATTTTCAACTTCCTCGTCAAAGTCACATGTCGACCCATTTCATCACCAAGAGAAATGGAAGTTTGAAAAGGCACGGAGATCAAGAAGGCTTAATACAGAAGGAGAAGCTCAAGAAAAAATGTTGTCAATGACACCGAGGAACTTCTCCAGCTCATTTAAAATCCAAGCCCTCAAAGAAAGACTTCGATGCATATATGCTGATTGGCAAGGAGCCAAAGTGAGATTTGTCAACCTCGACGAAGAAAATGACAATCAGAGCCCCATCGCAATAAGAAAATCTTCAAAGGCAGACGCTTCCTTCCATCAAGAACATGCCAAGACCGCTGATGACTTTCAACTCGCCAAGAAAATGTAAGTTCCAGTATGATGACTCCATTTCAGCCACCGATGAAATTGCTGTGGCATCCACTAGTGGTGCGCTTGAAGAAATCAAGAGATCAAGCAATCGACGCATACCAAGAAAATCAACCAGATTCCTCCCCTCCTCCCGCGCTTACACCAACTCCAATTCTTCCTTCTCGCTTATGAAGTGAAGAAGACCAAGGCTGCAGAGCGAGCTGCGTGAAGAAAAGGAAGGCATCACCGCCAAATTCTTCTCGTCAGAAAGAAAATGAAGCCAATGACCAGCTCACTTGAACATCCAATTGATGCCGCTCCGATTTCTCCATGTCATCAAAGGAAATTGTTCCTTTTGAGAAGACTACAAGATTCCAAGCTTAATCGATGAAGAAAATCATTCTCGCCGCTTCGCCGAGCGGATTGATGAAGAAATTGAAGTGATACCATCCTTCAACGCCAACACCTCACCTATGCCTCGTTCATAGCTCAAGAGGCTGGTGTTGAGGAAATTGAAGATGAAGATGTGGATATCGGATGCTCCACACCAGTGATGAACGATGACTTCGGGAAAGTCAAGATCCCAATACTCCTCTTCACTCCTATCCAACAGATTCCACCCCCAACAACCTGCTCAAATGGGCTCAAGAAACTCATCCCACTCCCTCGGTTCATGAAGATATTCCAGCCGCTTAGTGTCAAGAACTCCGCCGCCGATCCACAGATCGTATAAGAAGAGGAACCAGAATTCTCACCAAGCACTCCGAGCTCGCGATTCCCGAGGTGATATCGCAAATCATCGACACCCTCCGCCGAAGTCAAGAATCCGCTTCAAGCAAACAGAAATTCAAGGTTGAAGACTTTTTCCGAGCATGTGTTCTTCATCGACTACAACCCCTATGACTCGTCAGATAAGGAAGAGGCATCGACCGCTAGTCAAGCCAACTTCTATTCCTCGCTGTTTGACAAGGACAAAATCTTCGACTATGAACATATTCCTCACGTGGATATGGAATTCCGCCATGCTTTGAGCCGTCCTTTGTTCTTCATGATGCAGATTACCAATTTCTGCAATGACATCCGTGATTGGAATGAAGAACTCATTCTTCGCCCACGCCACACCGCGATATCACCGGAGACATCAAGATGTCAATTCATGGGTGTTGATTGATGACCGAAACACTCACTACAAGGCACCGCAACTGAATTCTTCATGTCCTTCCTCTTGATCCTCCCCATGATAAAGGCACGCTGCACCTACAATGACCCCGAATCGACAAATCACTATATGCAAGTGCTCATGAAGCTTTGAAGTTCGGCAGTTCTAACCAAATTCCTGCCAAGGAATTGCTTATGTGCTCTGATCGCCTAGCGATTCGACGAAGACAATGAGTCCTATCAAAGGCCACGACTCAAATGATGAAGATGTCGCTGGCATCATGAAGAATATGCTTTCAACATCATGCATGCTCCTCACAACTTCCATGATTTCTTCATGAGGACTCGCAAATGTTGCTATGTCACTATTCGAGTCAAGCCCTATGCGCCTTTGGATTATGAGATTCATAAGGGCAAGATCTTCACCGAATTATAAAGTCGATACTCAACCATGGTAGCTACTTGCTCCCATTGAAGTCCTCAAACGGACGGTTTCATCATCTCGATGATAAAGGCAAGGCAATCGCTGTGGATCGATGAAGGCATTCATTGATGGTCAATTTCACCTGCTACCTCTACTCTACCAATGACGACTCGCCACACATGACATCGCCAAGAAATACCTCAAATAAGCTAAACTCGTGCCACAAGATCTGTAGTGATGATCGATCGAGAGTTACCTCGCCTTCATCGAAGGTTGATCGCAATCACTAATGGGTAAAGCGCCATTTGCGCCTTCTTCACAACATGACCTCAACACATAATGTAGTGAAGAAAACCACTACTACCTTCATGAAACCCTCAACCGCACTGGCTGTCCTCACTCATGTCTATAGCGTCAAGAGTCAAGACTATGGGTCTCAAGGAAGAATTTGATCGGTCTGCACTCCTCCAAGAAATTCAAGAGGGTCAAAGTTCCCGATCCGTGGCTACCATATTCTTCATCGCGGATAATCGATGAGTATGAAGATTTGGACGACATCGGGCAGCCCCTCGTATAACAAACAACCCCGATAACGCCGGGCGCCCTTCATCAACTTGAAATTCTTCGTATGCTTAGTCCTCGCTTCATCCTTTTGGTCATTTGATGACAAAGGGGAGAAATCTGAGTTAGTCTTCGCCGGTCTATATTATGGGCGCTTAAGTTGCAACTCGTTATTCCAAACTTTTATTGGATCGAAGTAATCTTAAACCCGATGGTGCTCGATACTTTTGATGGTGCTTTTGCCTGACTATGCTCGATATTTTGATGCCTTCGCATGCTTATTCCTCGTTAATATTATTGCACGCATGCTGAATTTCATCAGCACCATATTTCATCATGCATTTCAAATTCTTCATATTATATATCAAATGGTATGAATTACAAGATATAGAGTTCTATGATTCAATTCTTCAAATGTGCATTGCCTCAAAAGCAAATTCCTCACTATGCACATCTTCAGGGGGAGTTCTTCTATATCTTGCAATCAAATTCCTCAAAGATCGTGATTTACACTCCATATGTTTATCCTCGCTGAAAACTTAACCTATGTTGTCATCAATCACTGAGGTTAAGGACTGATTGAAGACTTTTTGAAATTGGTGACTTTGTTTCGTAGTTTCATTTCTTTCTGAAGTCATCCCACACTTCCTGGCCGTCCCAAACCTGATCCTGAGCCTGCACCTGTAGGCGTCATATCCAAGAGGAATTGTGGATTGATTTTAGTTCAAGGAGAATACGAGGACCGGTGTCCCGAGTTGCGTTGTCTCACGTAATCAATTCTAATCGTTTTGTTCTCAATTCCTTTTCATTTCACACTATGTTGAGTGTTTGTTCATATATGTGGTTGAAGACATTGATCAAGACTTTCTCAATTATAACACAACTATGAATAATCACTCAACGCAATAATGAAGAAATGAAAGAGTTGAGGAAATAGAACCAGTAAGGTTGGTGAAGACAATGATTTACACCAGTTCCAATCGTCTGGGCTTTTGCACGTCTGTTGAGCGGCCGAGTATTTAAACTCGAGGACACATCAGCCCCGGACACCCACGCTGAAAGATGCAGCTCAGACAAGTCCTCAACAGATTCTCCTTGAACTAAGGTCACATGCACTCGGCCCAATCACTGTGGTAAGTCTTCAGCGATTAAACCTTTCAGACATCGTCACTGGCATCCACAATTCCTCTGGATGCTCTAGACCATGATGCTCTAACCGTCGAAGAAGCATAGTCTTCCAAGGTACGTAACCGATCCACGCAGATCAATCTTCTGATGCTCAATCACTTTGGGTTGTAGGTGTTTGGGTTTGGGTTTTCTCACTCTATGATTTTCGGCCAAATTCCTGAGGATGGGTTGTTCTCAAATGACAAGTGTCGCCTTTGAGCAGCCAACCAGCTAGTGGTTGTAGGGGCGCACTATTTATAGCCTAGGAGCAGCCCGACATGATAAGACATAAATGCCCTTCGATGATATGACCAAGTAGGTGGATAAGATATTTTGGGACAGTCAAGGCAAGAAGCAAAGAACGGTCGGAATTTCGATCTCAAATTCCTCGTATACATGTTCTCATCGTAGGCAATCCACACCCGTAATTCCTAACTCCTTAGTCGTATCAAATTCTCAACAACCGTAAGAACTCTCACATCAAGAAATTGACTGAATCAGATGAGATTTCCAATGGCTTCACTCAAGGGATTGGTAGGTGTAGGATTTGAGTTGAGCATCACATGGAAATTTTTCCTTAGTATTTCCTAATTTTAATACAAGATGTGTTTTATGACTCAAGAAGGAGAAAACAAAACTATGAAAACGAAGTCTTCAAGCTTCATATTTCTTGCATGAATATCAAGTCTTCACGACACACCAATTTCTTCACTTTTCAAGTCTTCATGAAAGTCTTCAGAATATCAAAATCTTCATCAAGATATTCATTTTAGGGTCGATTTTGTCCAGAATATCAAACCCATAGACTTATAGACGTGTACACTCATAAACACATTAGTCCCTTAACCTATAAGTCTTCAATACACCAAAATCACTAAGGGCACTAGATGCACTTACATCGTCTCCGCGCTCGTGGGCGGTGGTTCCTCGTTTTCTCCCGATCGCCGCCCATACCGGCGTCTTCGAGTCGAAATCAAGCATGTCGGTCAAATCGCCGATAGTGGCTATCAAGGTGGTGGTGGGTAACGAAGTTCTTTTCTCCTCGCTTCCACCTGCTTCCATATAGTTCGCCAAGGATCTCCTCGACAAGGAGAGAGACTTTAATGAGTTTAACACATCGCCTAAGGGTGAGTGTTGAAAGATGCCCGGAGTCGAACTCTAAGATCGGCTCCTGCCAGATTCTATGGGTGCGGATACACGCGTTCGGAGCCTATGGTCGGAGATGAGTCTGAGTTTCCGGCGACACATGCCTCAAGGAAGTCATATCATGTTCCGGCTTTTGCGCCGCTGAGTCCGTGGGTTTATGGTGAGGTTGAGCCTGCCCTCGGATGGCGCGCTTACTCGATCTAGGCCAGCAGTTACAGCGCACTTCCACACATAGTCCGATGATTTAGGTCATGTTCATCGGTGGCGGGCACGATCGCTATAGGCTCAACTGGTCGAAGATCAAGTCTCATGGATGTCGGCGTGTAGTCTAAGCTTCCAAACCAACCTCGATGGCTAGGGCATAGTTGTCGATTTGCTCCAGATGGCCAAGCGAGTTGCCCGCAAAGGCGGCCGCCAATACGAAGATCTGTCTGGAGAAAAACTCCACCGACGGCGCCACAGGATGATCAAGGAGCCACCGCTTCTTATGGTGGCGCACATAGTGGTGTTGGGGAACGTTGCAGAAAATTAAAATTTTTCCTACGGCTTCACCAAGATCCATCTATGAGTTCATCTAAGCAACGAGTAACGGGAGAGAGTTTGCATCTACATACCACTTGTAGATCGCGTATGAAGCTTGCAAGGTGATGATGGAGTCGATTCAACGTGATTCAGATCATCGATGCCAAGTGCTGAACGGACAGCACCTCCGCTGCTCAACACACGTGACGGGACGAGCGATGCCTCCTCCTTCTTGATCCAAAGAAGGGGAAAGGAGAGGTTGAGGAAGACAGCTCCACCGGCAAAGACGACGCAAGGTGGGGATGGTGGAGAAGCAAGATTCTATTGTGGCTTCGCCGAGCTCCACGGAGGAGGAGATGTGTTGGGAGGGAGGGCTGCTTTGGGAGTTGGTCACAGCAGCCCCTCTTCCTCCCCTTATATAGGCCTCAGGCTGCCCTCGAGATCCAATCTCCGTGGGGGCGGCGCAAGGGGGTGGAGGCCCTGCTGCGGGCGCTTCACCCCTAGGGTTTCAACCCTAGGCGTGGGTGGGCCTAGGGCGCACCAGCCCCGTGGGCTGGTTCTTCCCTTGGCCCATGTTCTCCGCCGATAGGTGGCTCCACCCGGTGGACCTCGACCTTCCTGGTCCCAGATTTTACCGAAACCCCTAAACTTTCCCGGCGGTCAAACACCACTTCCTATATATTATTCTTACCTCCCGACCTTCCGAACTCCTCGTGACGTCCGGATCTCATCCGGACTCAACAACATTCGTGGTCACATACTTGACTTCCTACTAATCCTAGCGCCACCGAACCTTATGTGTAGACCCCACGTCTGGAGACACGCAGACATGACCGAGACGACTCGGCAATAACCAACAGCGGGTCGGATATCCATGTTGGCTACATGCTCCTCGATGATTTCATCGGTTGAACCACGGCGTCGAGGATTCGATCAAACCTCGATACAATTCCTTTGTCAATCGGTACGTTACTTGCCCGAGACTCGATCGCTTGTGATCCCAATACCTTGTTCACCAAGCATTCGGCAAGTCACTTTACTGCATCAGAATGCATGATCCCGTACAACACCTTGGTCACATTGAGCTCATTATGATGATGCATTACCAGGGCCCAGAGATACCTCTCCGTCATACGGAGACAAATCCCGCCTCGATCCGTGTCAACCCAACAGATACTTTCGAGATACCTGTATGCACCTTTATAGTCACCCAGCTGGTGACGCTTGATACACCCAAGGCACTCCTACGGTAACCGGAGTTACACGATCTCATGGTCGAAGGAAGAGATACTTGACATTGGCAAAGCTTCTAGCAAACTAACTATACGATCTTTATGCTATGCTTATGATTGTCTTGTCCATCACATCATTCTCCAATGATGTGATCCCGTTATCAACTACATCTAATGTCCATAGTCAGAAACCATGACTATCTATTGATCACAACAAGCTAGTCAACTAGAGGCTCACTAGGGACTCATTGGGTCTAAGTGTTCACACGCATATTACTTCCTGGATAATACAGCTTATAGCATGAACAAATGACAATTATCATGAACATTGAAATATAATAATCCTTTTATTATTGCCTCTAGGCATATTTCCAACAGTCTCCCACTTGCACTAGAGTCACCAATCTAGTTACATTGTGATGAATCTAACCTATAGAGTTCTGTGTTGATCATGTTTTGCACGCGAGAGAGGTTTAGTCAACGGATCCGCGACATTCAGATCCGTGTGCACTTTGCAAATCTCTATGTCTCCATCTTGAACATTTTCACGGATGGAGTTGAAACGACGCTGATGTGCTCGGTCTTCTTGTGAAACTCCGCTTGGCAAGGGCAATAGCTCAAAGGTTGTCACAGAAGAGTTTGATCGCCCCACGCATTGGGTATGACTCCTAGGTCGGTGATGAACTCCTTCACCCAAATCGCCCATGCGCTGCCTCCGAGGCTGCCATGTACTCCGCTCACACGAGATCCCGCCACGACGTCATGGTAAACCGCACTACCATCGCCCACCATTCAACATATACACGATCCGTTTGTGACTTAGAGTCATCCAGATCCGAGTCGGTTAGCTGCCGACGTGAATCCCTTACGACGAGCTCTTCGCCTCCTCCATAAACGAGAAACATGTCCTTTGTCCTTTTGTGTACTTTCAGATATTCTGACCGTCTGTTCAAAGGTTCCTTGCCGAGATTACTTTGGTATCTTGCAACCAAACTTACGGCAAGGTTTACATCGGTCCGTACACAAGATGGCATACATAATAGATCCTATGGCTGAAGCATAGGATGACACTCATCTCTTCTTTATCTTTTGTCATGGTCGGTGATCGAAATGAGCTCATTTCACACCTTGTAACATAGGCAAGAACCCTTCTTGGACCGATCCATTTTGAACCTCTTCAAAATCTTATCAAGGTATGTGCTTTGTGAAAGACCTATGAGGCGCCCTCGATCTATCTCATATCGCCGATCTAGTGACTTGTAATCAGCACGCCTTGAATCATCGCGCTGTAGTGTCAAATGAAGAATCGAGTGATCTCAAGAATTTCTTCACCACCTCATGGTCGGTGATGTCAAGGGCACCGAGCGCTGAAGCTCATTTGATATACTGAGGCGATCAAGGTTTGCTTCTAACATTTTCATTGTCGAGTCTTTTGAAGCGGTGAAGAGATTGCAAGAACATCAACACGAGAGTCACGCTGAGTTGAGACTCCTTCATTTACTTTGGAGAGCCCATCCTGCATAAGCTTAGTTGCCAAAGCACTCACTCTACCATACGCCTTTACTCGTATGACCACATATGATATTCTTCGCTTGAGAATCGAGTTGCTTGAATCTCTCACATCGCCAGATTCGTGGAAGGTGTGATCTGAGGGAACACCATTTTCCACAATGTACCTTTAGGATCGCTGTTACTTTGCTTCAAGATGCATTCAGATCTTATTTTTCCAAGAGGGGTACACCATGCCATCGAAGGCAGGGACACCCAAACAGAGACCTTGACTGCTACTCAAGGGGTTTACATAACTAGAATTTGTGTGGTTGTCCTAAAATCACACGTAACAAGGGAGTACTTTGTTCGATAATTTAAGTGCATCTAGTGCCCTTAGTGAGTTTGGTGTATTGAAGACTTATAGGTTAAGGGACCGGCGCGCTTATGAGTAGTACAGTGGTCTATAAGTCTATGAGGAGTTTGATATTTTACGAGAAGGTCGAATTTCTTAAAATGAAGTTCTTCGACCCAAGACTTTGATATTCAAGACTTTTGAAGACTTTGAAAGTGAAGAAATTGGTGTGACCTTGAAGACTTGGTATTCACTTGAGGAACATGAAGCGTGAAGACTTTTGTTTTCAGAAGTTTCATTTTATCTTTCTTGAGTCATAGGAAACACCATACCGTTAAAGGGGTCGAGGAAATACTAAGGAAAATTTCCATGTGATGATCAACTCAAAATCTTACACCTGCCAATCCCTTCGAAAGTGAAGACATTGAAATCTCATACAGCTTCAACAATTCTTCAAAGGATGTAGACGCAGCTTTTCCGGTCACCGAGGACTTTGTTTCGATCGAGGAGTTAGGAATTTTGCCATGAATTACTCACACAAAGGAGGAACATGATAGCCCCGAGGAATTTGAGAGTCAAATTTCATCATGTTGTTCAAGTCATGCTACCGGCTGTCCCTAAATATCTTATCCACCTAACGGTCATATCATTGAAGGGCATTTATGTCTTATCATGTTGGGCTGCTTCCTCAGGCCATAAATAGCCCCCACAACCACTACTAGCTGGTTGGTTCTCCGAGAGAACTTGACACTTGTCATTTGAGAGCAACCCATCCTCCGAGGACTTTGAGATAAAATCATCAAGTGAGGAAAATCCCAAAACCAAACCCCATTAAACCCCAAGTGATTGAGCATCATCAAGAAATTGATCCGCGCGGATCCAACGCTTGTTACCTTTGAAGATCAGGCTTTTCCGCACGGTTAGGGCCAAGGTCTAGAGCATCCAAGAGGAATTGTGGATCGCCAAGTGACCAAGTCTGTGAAGGTTTGGAAGTCACCAAGACTTACCACAAGTGATTGGACGAGGCCTCGTGGTCTTAGTTCAAGGAGAATACTGTGAGGACTGGTGTCCCGAAGTTGCGCTCAGCTGATCAGGTGTCCGGATCATGGTCCTCGAAGTTTAAATACTCACCGCTTCCAACCAGACGTATAACCGAGATAAAAGAGTTGGAACCCGTTTACCAAATCATTGTCGCCACCAACCTAATCGGTTCTATTCCTCAACCCTTTCATTTCCTCACATCGTTGAGTGTTTGTTCATATCTCGTGCTTGAAGACATTGACTCAAGACTTTCTCAATTTCCCTCGCTCAATTTCTTCAATTGCTTGTCTTCGCCTTTGTGTTATCCTCGTGGATTACGCTTTCAAGATTGCAGGCTTTTCTTCATCTCATCATGATGACCATGCTTGTATTCCGTTATGCTTACTTTTGAGTACTTATTCATCAGCAAGTAGTTCTTCGCTATGGAATTTCCTCACCAACAAATTCCTCAGTGGAAGAATTCATAAAATGGCCTATTCACCTTCTTGTCGATATAACACACTTTCAATTGGTATCGAGCAAGGTACTCCCTTGTTCTCGTGTGACTTTGGTTTAACCACTCGAGTTTTAGTTATGTCGACCGCAGTATGATCAAGGTCTCGGCCGGGTGTCCTACCTTGATGGGATGTACTCACCTTATCGAAGAACAAGATGCTAATGCATCTTGAGGCAATTGATAACGATCTCCTCGATATGTTGTGGAAAATGGTGTCTCTCTGTCCTCACCTCAACGAACGCCACCGGCGTGAAGAGATTCAAGCAACTCGATTCTCGTTAAGAATATCATATGTGGCCATCCGAGTAAAGGACAGTATGGAAGAGTGAGTGCTTGAAACTGCTGTTTATCCGGGATAGGCTGTCCAAAGTGAATGAAGGAGTCTCAACTCATTGGACTCTCGAGTTGATGTTCTTCTGAATCTCTTCAACCGCTTCAAAAGACTCGACAATGAAAATGTCCAACAAACCTTTGATCGCCTCATCGACATCTCAAATGAGCTTCAAGCCTCGTGCCAATCGACATCACCGATCATGAAGTGGTGAAGAAACCGCTGAGATCGCTGATTCCTCATTTGATACTCGGGACCGATGATACAAGAACATGCCGATTACAAGTCTCTTGATCCCCGCCGATATCCTCGAAAGGCTACACATTCACGAAGTTCCATTTTGTCAAAAGAGAGATCTCTATGGTTCAAACTATGGCAAACCACGCGTCTCAAGGCCAAGCATGTCTCGACTCAATGTGAGGATTCTGTAGTAGCCTTGGTGATCCTCAAGAATTGAGCTGTGAGCTAGCATCGCTGCGTGAAGAAATTCGTAAGTTCTCAAGACGGGTCGCTGGAAAATCCTCAAGAAGCAAGTGATTCCTCATCCAAAGGACTATAAGAGAAGGTTGTGCCACAAATGCAAGAAACCTGGTCACTATATCCAAGATTGTCCTTAGTGGGAAAAGGAAATGAAGAAGAAGAAATACAAGGATTACAGTTCCGATGATGCAAAGAAGAAGAAGAAATCACAAAATCTTCGGCTGTCAAATCCTCAAGTCTTCATCTCACAAGAAGAGCAGCTCCAAGAAGGCCTTGCATTCATTGGCAAGGAAATGGACCTTAAAGCATATATCGTGAGATGAAGACTGTCCAAGTTTAACTGAGGAAAATGAGGAAGAGGAGGCGCTCAAGAATCCGAGACTGCGTGGGAAGTCCGGCCTTCACTATCGCTTATCGCCAGAAGTCCATCTTCAACATCGAAGAAATCTGACCCTAACCATGCAAGCCTGATGGAGATAGTGATGACTACGCCCCACCTATTGCTTCATGGTGCAAAGGATGATCTACCCAAAACTAATCGAATGGGTCCTCGATAGTGGATGTAATGTAATCACATGATCGGGTGACAAGAATCTATTGATGGATGCTCTCTTATCACCGCCACCTAAGCATATCATCTTTTGCCGCCAAAGGCAAAAGTCGTATTGGGTCTTGGTAAGGTTACATCTCTAAGGATAAACACATGGACAAAGTCATGCTTGTTGAGTCCTTAGGATACAATCTCATGTCAGCCTCAATGCTTTGTGATCTTGATATGGTTGTTGTTTTTGGCAAGTATCGCTGTGTTGTGATTATGGAAGTCGGCAATTCCAAAGTCTTCAAGGCTTTAGGAGTGGAGATTTGTATATTGTCGATTTTCTACAGACCACAACCAGCCGTGTGTCTACTTGCAAAAGCTTCAAGTATTGGCTATGGCATCGAAGACTTGGTCACGCAGGCATGAGGAATTTGTACACGCCATGGAAGAAGAAGCATGTCATTGGCATTGAGAATGTCAAATTCCTCAAGGATCACTAGATGGAGCCTCGTGAAGTCGGAAAATGACCAAGGCCAAGCATCCAATGTAAGACTATCATGACCACTACCCGTCCATTCAAATTGCTTCACATGGACCTCTTCTCGACCTAATCATTACATCGTTACTCACCAATGATGCATCTCTATATGGTTTTGTCATTGTTGATGATTACTCTTGATATACATGGGTACACATTGTTACTACATAAACATGAAGTGCAGGAAGTCTTCAAACGATTTTCCTTGAGGGCTTCAACCAACTTTGTGTGAAGATCAAGCACATCAAGTGGACAATGGAAATCGAGTTCAAAAATTCTGGTCTTGATGCCTATCTTGATGAACTTGGTATTACTCATGAGTTATCTCGCCCCTTATACCCTCAACAAAATGGCGCCGTGGAGTGCAAGAACGTAACTCTTTGTTGAGATGGCTTGCACTATGCTTGATGAATACAAAACGCCTCAAATTTGGATTGATGCATTTGATAATTGCGGTACACATCATCACCAGTGAGTATATCTTCACAAATTCTTCAAGAAGATTGCCTATGAACTCCTCAACGACAAGAAACCCAATGTGAGTTATTTCAAAGTCTTTGGTGCTAAATGTTGGATTAGAAATCCTCACCACAACTCTAAATTTGCAACCGAAAGCACATGAAGGTTTCATGCTTGGTTACGGAAAGGACTCGCGACACCTATAGAGTCTTCAACATTGTTCTTCACAAGATTTTCGACATCAGAGATGTGCGGTTCGATGAAACTAATGGCTCGCAAAGAGAGCACCTACCTTCTGTGTTAGATGAACCAGCACCGAGGATTCTATCAAGTTCAAGGCAACCGTGGATGTCATTCCAACTCAAGAATCATTAAGAATTCATTCTGCTCATGAAGAACGCCGATCTGATGCACTCAAGAACATGATGAGGAAAATGGTGTCAAGAAAATGTCGATCAAATTCCTCAATGGATACCACCAGCTCATCCTCGCGTTGCAAAAGAAGTGCAAGTGGAGAAGATCATCGATGACATTAGTGCACTAGGTCCTCTCACACGCCAAAAGCTTCACATTTATCTAACTTTGTGGGGACTATGATTTTGTCTCAATCTGCAGAGCCCACTAAGGTAGATGAAGCATTTCTAGAGCCGGAGTGGATTCTGTGCTATGCAAGGAGAATTACATCGCTGAAGTTGAATAATGTCTCGAACTGGTCAATCGCCTGTGATCCTCGCAAGCATAATATCATTGGCAATAAAGTGGATCTACCGCAACAAGCATGATGAAATGGCCTTGTGGTGAGGAATAAGATTTACTAGTAGCTCAAGGCTACACAAGTGTCAAGGAATTGATTTCGATGAAACTTTTGCACTGCTAAGTTAGACTTGAGGCTATTCAGATATTACTTGCTTATGCTAACCATCATGATATCATCTTATATCAAATGGATGTGAAAAGTGCATTCCTCAATGGTAAGCTTGAGGAAGAAGTATGTTCTCAACCCCTGTGTTTTGAAGATCCAAAGAATCCCCGACAAAGTCTTCAGACTCAATAAGGCCCTCAGATGGCCTCAAGCAAGCCCCCCGGCGTGGTACTATACATTGAAGGAATTCTTCGTGAAGAATGGTTTCACACCGGTTCACTCGACCCTACTCTCTTTACTAGATCTTATGATGGTGAACTGCTTGTGTGCCAAATATATGTTGATGATATTATCTTGGCTATAATCCGACCAACGTTATAGTGATGAATTTGTTTATATGATGAGTGAAGAATATCAAATGTCTATGATGGGAGAGTTGAAATTTTATTAGGTCTTCAAATTCGTCAAGAAATAAGAATGGCATATTCATATCTCTCAGAGAAATACCTCAAAGATGTAATCGAGGAAATTCAGCATGCAAGATTGCAAGGCGTTAAAATTCCTATGCCCACAAATGGCCATCTATGCAATCGATGAAAATGGTATTGACTTCGATCACAAGGTATACCGCCCATGATTGGTTCTTTATTGTACTTATGAGCATCTAGGCAGATATAATGCTTAGTGTTTGCATGTGTATTTGATTTAAAGCTGCACCAAGGAATCACACCATAAGGCTATGAAGCATATTCTTCGATATCTAGCTCACACACCAACACTAGGATTATGGTACCCCAAGGGCTCGCTTTTGATCTCATTGATATTCTCGACTGATTATGCCGGTGATCGTGGTGGACCGTAAGTCAACATCCGGTACTTGTCATTTCCACTGACGCATCTTTGGTCCGTTGGTCCTCAAGAAATGTAACCTGTATCATTGTTCATCATCACTGTGAATACATTGTTGTCGGTCTTGTCGTGGCTCAACGGCTTTGGATGAAGCAAACCTCAAGGACTATGGCGCCAACGTGAAGAATGTGCTCTCCTCTCGCGACAATGAGAGTGCCATCAAAATTGCTCACAACCCAGCTTCAAAGACTCAAGACAAAGCACATTCAGATTCGCTATCATTTTCTTCGTGATCATGTGTGAAGGGCTTACATCTCCATTGAACATGTGAAGACCAAGAACAACTAGCTGATATCTTCACTAAGCCCTTGGATGAGAAGAGATTTAGCAAGTCATGTGTGAGCTAAATATCTTAGAATCTTCGAATGTTCTTTGAAAAGGACACACATCCTAACACTTATGCAAAATTGATGACTTAGATGTGCAACACATGAAGAAACGCTTTTCTTCGATCAATGAAGAATAACACTCTAAGTGTGAAGAAATTAATGAAGAATTTGATTCTCGTAACCTCCGACAATTGTACGCGTGTTCTGAAATCATCATTCTTATATGGTGGGCCACGCCACCACAAAAAGTTGAAAATCTTCAATTTGAGTTTTTCCTCGCTTTTGAAATTCTTCGCTTTTTCAAATTCTTCAACTTTGCAAAATCTTCATCGGTTCCGCTGCTTTTCTTCATTGGCTATATATATATATATATGAGTTTATGTCCTCTACAAGATTCACTTATGGCTATTTCTTCAAGTTACTTTTTTTCGCTAAGTGAATGTGATCGACCATCTATTCACAAATTCTTCATGTGCTCTATTTGAAACTTGCTCAAAGTCTTCAATGTGTCCTTGTCACCAAGAAATTATAATCTAAACTTTAAAACAAATCTTATCCAGATTTTCGGTTTTATCCCATTAAACTGCTCGCTCGATCCCACGATGTATGTATTATATTCACCCACGATCTTACACAATCTCATCTCACACAAGATGCGGTGACACATGTCATGAGAAGGAGAAAGGGCAGGGCATGTTCATCCCAAAATTCTTCGGGCGAATAGTTTTTCACCGTGGCTATAAATATTCTCTCCCTTCCTCACTTCATTTACTCCGCCGTCATTGCCTCGCCGAGCCTCAAATCCTAGCACCGCCGCTTACTCCATCATCGCTGGTGAGGAAGAGTTACGCTTCGACTTGCCGCCGTTGCATTTCCGCCAGCCGGCTATGAAATTTCACCCGCCACCAGAGCTATCTCCCTCTCGCCAAGTTAGCGCGGAGATCTAACTTGACGAACTTCACCTCCTGCTCATCTCAGTCATTCCGTTCTTCGCCGTAATTAAAAGTTACTTTTATTACTCACTTTGATTCTCAAGCTCCGAAAATCTTCAAAGGTGTTTTATTCTTCAAATCTTCACACATATGAACACCTCACACATCAGTATGCTCTTGATCCATTTCTAAGCAATCATTTTCTTCAAGATTCCTCAATTGTGTGGATTTTCGATCCAGATAACTCGAACCTAAGACAAGAACGCCTAGTGAAATTCCTCAAGGTTCAACTCGTCAAATTCTCAAAACTTGTCTTTTGAAAACCTTCTCGAGAACGATATGACCTCTCCAAATTTCTCGCACCTACACTCGCTCACAGTGTACTCATGTCCGCCGCTAAATCACTAGGTTCTCATCAACTTAACTCATTTGCAACGCTCGAAGAAAACTGCATACTTCTTCGTGAGTGTTCAATTGTTCAAATTCCTCATCCAAGAATATGGTCGAAGGAAAGAGACCAGTAGAAGGAGGAAAGAAGCCCGAGGTCATGATCGCCGAGATCCCTGATGACATATACAAAGATTATTGCACACCGATGAAGCCAAATTTGGCAAAGAGAACAAAATCAGCGAAAGTGCGATTCAGAGGATTGAACGGAGATGGGCAAGAGAATGGAGGGAATATCGACATGTTACTCCAAAGTACATGAAGAAATTCGCTTAAATCCTCCATGCCCAAGGGCTCCATTGGCACTGCCAGTAGCCGATCCCACCAACATCAAGCGTGGTGAGGACTTTCTCAAGAATGGGCTAGGCGCCAAGCTAAATTGGCAAGACAAGCCAAGGAGGCAAAGAGGAAATTCAATGAGGATTCTCACTGCCGCTGCTGCTCAGCATCGAGGCCTCGGTCAAGCCGAGGAAATCAATGCCAAAGAAGCCTGCTCGTAAGCCAAGTGTTTCACCAACAAATACTCACGGCCAAGTTCTCACTATGCCCTCATCAAGAATTCCTCGCATCGCCATCGCCTCCAACAAAGTCCTCAACCCTATGCATCCTGCTACATGTCAAAGGACTACGGGTTCTCAATTGCTTCGTGTCTCAAAGAAGTTCCTCACCGCACTAATGTCCTCATCAGCCCCCTACACCGTCAAGACTAAAGCAACAATGGATGCGGTCCTCGCCAAGTCCAAGGAAGAAACAAGTCGCATTCCAAGTGCCCTCCGATGATGAAGCTTCGGCGATGAACTTGCGTAAATCATCGAGACGCATAAGTGAAGGCCGCTAGAGCCAAAGGCACATCAAGTTAATCGCTTTTGGATTCGAGGAAAATCCTCGACTACATTGACCTCCGCACAAGGATCCAAACACCCCATGCTGCCCGATTTTCAAATCGACTTCGGTCAAAGTCACATGTCAACCCATTTCATCACTCAAGAGAAATGGAAGTTTGAAAAGGCACGGAGATCAAGAAGGCTTAATACAGAAGGAGAAGCTCCTCAAGAAAAAATGTTGTCGAATGACACCCGAGGAACTTCTCCGTGCTGCCTAAAATCCAAGCCCTCAAAGAAAGACTTCGATGCATACTATGCTGATTGGCAAGGAGCCAAAGTGAGATTTGTCAACCTCGACGAAGAAAATGACAACTCCTGCAGCCCCATCGCAATAAGAAAATCTTCAGTGTCAGTAGATCGCCAATTCCCATCGAACAACATACCAAGACCGCCGATGACTTTCAACCCGCTGAAGAAAATGTAAGTTCCGTGGCTGATGACTCCATTTCAGCCGCCGATGAAATTGCTGTGGCATCCACTAGTGGTGCGCTTTGAAGAAATCGAAGAGATCAAAGCAATCGCATCGGCCATACCAAGAAAATCAACCATATTCCTCCCTCCCTTACACCAACTCCAATTCTTCCTTCCCTTATGAAGTGAAGAAGACTAAGGCCGCAGAGCGAGCCGCGAAAGAAGAAAAGGAAGGCATCAGCGCTGGCCAAATTCTTCCGCAAAGAAAATGAAGCCAATGACCAGCTCACTTGAACATCCAATTGATGCCGCTCCGATTTCCTCCATGTCATCAAAGGAAATTGTTCCTTTGAGAAGACTACAAGATTCCAAGCTTAACTGATGAAGAAAATCATTCACCGCTTCACAGAGCGGATTGATGAAGAAATTGAAGTGGATACCATCCTTCAACGCTACCAATTCTCACCTATGCCTCGTTCATAGTCAAGAGGCTGGTGTTGAGGAAATTGAAGATGAAGATGTGGATATCGGATGCTCCACAATTGTGATGAACGGCGACTTCGGGAAAGTCAAGATCCCAATACCTCCTTCACTCCTATCCAACAGATTCCTCACCCCCGCAACAACTGCTCAAATGGGCTCAAGAAACTCATCCCACTCCTCGGTTCATGAAGATATTCCAACCGCTAGTGTCAAGAACTCGCTGTCGCTGATCCACAGATCTGATAAGAAGAGGAACCAGAAATTCTCTCACCAAGCACCCGAGCTCGCGATTCTCGAGGTGATATCGCAAATCATCGACACCCTCTCGCCAAGTCAAGAATCCGCTCTCAAGCAAACACAAATTCAAGGTTGAAGACTTCTTTTCCGAGCATGTGTTCTTCATCGACTACAAACCTTATGACTCGCTTGATAAGGAAGAGGTATTTCGACTGCTAGTCAAGCCAACTTCTATTCCTCAAAGGCTTTGACAAGGACAAAATCTTCGACCATGAACATATTCCTCACGTGGATATGGAATCGCCATGCTTTGAGCCACCCCGGTTCTTCATGATGCAGATTACTCACTTTCTCGAATGACATTCTGTGATTGGAATGAAGAACTCATTCTTCGCCCCACGCCACATCGGATATCATCGGAGACACCAAGATGTCAATTCATGGGTGTTGGATTGATGACCGAAAACACTCACTACAAGGCACCGCAACCTGAATTGCTTCATGTCCTTCCTCTGATCCTCCCTATGACAAAGGCACGCTGCACCTACAATGACCCCGAACCGACAAATCACTATATGCAAGTGCTCATGAAGCTTTGAAGTTCGGGCAGGCCTCACAACCAAATTCCTCGCCAAGGAATTGCTTTATGTGCCTTTGACTGCCTAGCGATTCTCGACGAAGACAATGAGTCCTATCAAAGGCCACGACTCAAATGATGAAGATGTCGCTGGCATCATGAAGAATATGCTTTTCAACATCATTCATATGCCTCTCGCTAACTTCCATGATTTCTTCATGAGGACTCGCAAATGTTGCTATGTCATCATTCGAGTCAAGCCCTATGCGCCTTTGGATTATGAGATTCATAAGGGCAAGATCTTCATCAATTATAAAGCCGACATCAACCATGGTAGCTACTTGCTCTCCCATTGAAGTCCTCAAACGGACGGTTTCATCATCCGATGATAAAGGCAAGGCAACTGCCAGGATCGGCGAAGGTATTCGGCCCATTGATGGTCAATTTCACCTGCTACCTCTTACTCTACCAATGACGACTCGCCACACATGACATCCGCCGCAAATACCTCAAATAAGCCAAATCCTCGTGCCACAAAGATCTGTGAGTGATCGACCGTGAGTTACCTCTCCTTCATCGTATAAGGTTGATCGCAATCACTAATGGGTAAAGCGTCAATTTGGTGCCTTCTTCACAACATGACCTCAACACATAATGTAGTGAAGAAAACCACTACTACCTTCATGAAACCCTCAACCGCACTGGCTGTCCTCACTCATGTCTATAGCACCAAGAGTCAAGACTATGGGTCTCAAGGAAGAATTTGACCGGTCTGCACTCCTCCAAGAAATTCAAGAGGGTCAAAGTTCCCGATCCGTGGCCAGCTCATATTCTTCATCGCGGACAATCGATGAGTATGAAGATTTGACGACATCGCGCAGGCCTGCTATAACAAACAACCTCGATAACGCCGGGCGCCCTTCATCAACTTGAAATTCTTCAGTATGCTTAGTCCTCGCTTCATCCTTTTGGTCATTTGATGACAAAGGGGAGAAATCTGAGTTAGTCTTCAATGGTCTATATTATGGGCGCTTAAGTTGCAACTCGTTATTCTAAACTTTTATTGATCGAAGTTGTAATCTTAAACCCGATGGTGCTCGATACTTTTGGATGGTGCTTTTGCTGCACTATGCTCGACATATTTTGATGCCTTCGCATGCTTATTCCTCGCTATTATTATTATTGCACGCATGCCGAATTTCATCGTGCACCATATTTCATCATGCATTTCAAATTCTTCATATTATATATCAAATGCGTATGAATTACAAGATATAGGGGAGTTCTCCATGATTCATCCTCTTCAAATGTGCATTGCCTCAAAAGCAAATTCCTCACTATGCACATCTTCGTGGGAGTTCTTCTATATCTTGCAATCAAATTCCTCAAAGATCGTGATTTACACTCCATATGTTTATCCTCTCTGAAAACTTAACCTATGCTGTCATCAATCACCGGGAGATTTGATCTATTTCTTGAGTTTGTTCCAAATTGATTACTATTTCTGTGTTTCGGGTTTCCCCAAATGTGATCGAAGACTTGTATCTGGCCCATAGACTTTGAGTGAAGAAATGACCTCAAACTGGCATTCACTGTCATGAATCAAGATTGTCTGAGCACCTGCTGACCAGCTGCTCGAATATCATTGATGCTCACTCATCCCACTGCATCTTGAGTTCAAGGACAAGACCACTTCGGGTCACTATGACTTTGTTGCCATCAGACATTCTGGCAGGCATCTCATCACTCAGTCGAGCTGTCTCAGACATTCTCAGTATGGACTGTTACAGTCAGCTTGTTGCTTTTCCACTATGTTGGCTGCCCATCTGTCACCTGTGAATATCCTGAGAGTGTCATCAAATAAAACCAACCTCAACTAGTGATTGAGCATCACCTGATCTGAATTGTATCCTGAGTTCTCAGAGCACCGAGACAAGAGCACTGTGAAGGGTTACACTATGGACGCAATTGTTTAGTTCATGCAGTCGAGACGTGATGAATCGGTGTTAAAGTGTTTGCATTCAGTTCTACATCAACAGAGCCGCATCAGACACTGTTGGTTTTATTGTCTAACGTTTCATTTCATTCACATATGTGGAGTGTTTGTTCATATATGTGGTTGAAGACATCGATCAAGACTTTCAATTATAACACAACTATGAATAATCACTCAACGCAATAATGAAGAAATGAAAGAGTTGAGGAAATAGAACCAGAAGGTTGGTGAAGACAATGATTTGGCATACCGGCCCAACCTGTCCCAGCTTGTACGCCCGGTTGAGCGGCTGAGTATTTAAACTCGAGGATTACTACGCCTTTTAGACACCCAAATCCGCAAGATGCAGCCAGACAACAAGTCCTCACCAGATTCCTCCTTGAACTACAGTCATCACACACAGACTTATCTAATCACTGTGGTAAGTCTTCAGCGATTTTAAACCTCTCACAGACATCGCCACATCCACAATTCCTCTTGGATGCTCTAGACCATGATGCTCTAACCGTCTCGAAGAAGCATAGTCTTCAAGGTGCCGCCGATCCACGCAGATCAATCTCTTCATGCTCAATCACTTTGGGTTTGTAGGTGTTTGGGTGGGCTCACTCTATGATTTTCGCCAAATTCCTGAGGATGGGTTGTTCTCAAATGACAAGTGTCAGCTTTCCTCGAGCAGCCAAACAGAAGTGGTTGTAGGGCCATTTATAGCCTAGGAGCAGCCCGACATGATAAGACATAAATGCCCTTCGATGATATGGACCGTTAGGTGGATAAGATATTTTGGGACAAATATGCAAGAAGATAAAGAACGGCCGAAATTTGACTCTCAAATTCCTCGTATATCATGTTCCTCATCGTGTAGGCAATCCACACCGCTAATTCCTAACTCCTTAGTCGTAATCAAATTCCTCAAATACTGTAAGAACTTCCTCTCACATCAAGAAATTGACCGAATCAGATGAGATTTCCAATGGCTTCACTCAAGGGATTGGTAGTGTAGGATTTTGAGTTGAGCATCACATGGAAATTTTTCCTTAGTATTTCTCGAATTTCTTTAACAAGACGGTGTTTCCTATGACTCAAGAAGGAGAAAACAAAACTATGAAAACGTAAGTCTTCAAGCTTCATATTTCTTGCATGAATATCAAGTCTTCACTGACACACCAATTTCTTCACTTTTCAAGTCTTCATGAAAGTCTTCAGAATATCAAAATCTTCATCAAGATATTCATTTTTAGGGTCGACTTTGTCTCAGAATATCAAACCCCTCATAGACTTATAGACGCGTGTACACTCATAAACACATTAGTCCCTTAACCTATAAGTCTTCAATACACCAAAATCACTAAGGGGCACTAGATGCACTTACATCATTCCGCCTCGTATGCGGTGGTTCCTCGCTTTTCTCCGCATCGCTCAGTCCATACCCGCCGATGTCTTCGAGTCGAAATCAAGCATGTCGGTCAAATCGCCGATAGTGGCTATCAAGGGTGGTGGTGGGTAACAAAGTTCTTCTCCGCTTCCAATTGCTTCGACATAGTTCGCCAAGGATCTCCTCGACAAGGAGAGAGACTTTAATGAGTTTAACACATCGCTTAAGGGTGAGTGGTTGAAAGATGCCCGTGGAGCTGAACCCCAAGATCGCCTCCTCGGCCGATTCTATGGTGCGGATACACGCGGTTCGGAGCCTATGGTCGGAGATGAGTCCGAAGCTCGGCGACACATGCCTCGCTGGAAGTCACATCTATGTTCGCTTTCATGCCTGCTGAGTCCGTGGCTTCCATGGTGAGGTTGAGCTCCCGCCCTCTGATGGCGCCATTTACTCGGATCTAGGCCGCCATGGGGTTACAGCGAACTTCCCACACATAGTCCGATGACAGATTTAGGTCATGTTCATCGTGGTGGCGGGCACGATCGCCATAGGCTCGAACTGTCAAGATCAAGTCTCCGCGATGTCGGCGTGTAGTTCAAGCTTCCAAACCTAACTCGATGGCTAGGGAGTTGTCGTCGATTTGTTCGTATGGCCAAGCGAGTTGGGTTCCGGCAGCGCGGCAGCCTAATACGTAAGATCTGTCCGGGAGAAAAACTCCACCTCGGACGGCGTTGTTGTGGATGATGAAGGAGCCATCAAGCCTTATGGTGGCTTACATAGTGGTGTTGGGGAACGCTATGTAAAATTTAAATTTTTCCTACGGCTTCACCAAGATCCATCTATGAGTTCATCTAAGCAACGAGTAACGGGAGAGAGTTTGCATCTACATACCACTTGTAGATCGCGCGGAAGCTTGCAAGGTGATGATGGAGTCGTACTAACGTGATTCAGATCACTCGATGCCAAGTGCCGAACGGACAGCACCTCCTGCTCAACACACGTGACGGATTTGAGCGACGCCTCCTCCTTCTTGATCCAAAGAAGGGAAAGGAGAGGTTGAGGAAGACAGCTCCACCGCAAGAAGACGAGCAGTGCAGATGGAGAAGCAAGATTCGACAGGCTTCACCGAGCTTCTACGGAGGAGGAGATGTGTTGGGAGGGGGAGGCTGCGCTCTGGGAGTTGGTACAGCAGCCCCTTCCCTCCCCTTTATATAGGCCCCCTGGGGCTGCCCCGGAGATCCAACCTGTGGGGGCGGCCATGGGGGTGGAGGCCCTGTCAAGGTGCCGCCCCACCCCTAGGGTTTCAACCCTAGGCTAGGTGGGCCTAGGGGCGGACCAGCCCCTGTGGGCTGGTTCCTTCCCCTTGGCCCATGGGTTCTCCCATAGGTGGGTTCTCACCTGTGGACCTCGACCTTCCTGGTCCTGCATTTTACCTGAACCCCCAAACTTTCCCGATGGCCAAAACACCACTTCCTATATATTATTATTCCTCCGACCTTCCGAACTCCTCGTGACGTCCGGATCTCATCCGGACTAACAACATCTCGTGGTCACATACTTGACTTCCTACTAATCCTAGCGCCACCGAACCTTATGTGTAGACCCTACGGTTCGGGAGACACGCAGACATGACCGAGACGACTCGGCAATAACCAACAGCGGGTCTCGATATCCATGTTGGCTTCTACATGCTCCTCGATGATTTCATCATCGGCTGAACCACGATGTCGAGGATTCGATCAAACCCCCGTGATACAATTCCTTTGTCAATCGGACGCATTTGCCCGAGACTCGATCGCTTGTGATCCCAATACCTTGTTCCGCCTCAAGCATTCGGCAAGTCACTTTACTCAGATCAGAATGCATGATCCCGTACAACACCTTGGTCACATTGAGCTCATTATGATGATGCATTACCGAAAGGGCCCAGAGATACCTCTCCACATAACGGAGTGACAAATCCAGCCTCGATCCGCGGTCAACCCAACAGATACTTTCGAGATACCTGTAATGCACCTTTATAGTCACCCGCCATTATGTTGCAGACGCTTGATACACCCAAGGCACTTCTACGGTAACCGGAGTTACACGATCTCATGGTCGAAGGAAGAGATACTTGACATTGGCAAAGCTTCTAGCAAACTAACTATACGATCTTTTATGCTATGCTTATGATTGTTCTTGTCCATCACATCATTCTCCTAATGATGTGATCCCGCTATCAACTACATCCAATGTCCATAGTCAGAAACCATGACTATCTATTGATCACAACAAGCTAGTCAACTAGAGGCTCACTAGGGACTCATTGGGTCTAAGTGTTCACACGCATTACGCATTTCCTGATAATACAGCTTATAGCATGAACAAAAGACAATTATCATGAACATTGAAATATAATAATACTTTATTATTGCCTCTAGGCATATTTCCAACAGCCTCCCACTTGCACTAGAGTCACCAATCTAGTTACATTGTGATGAATCAACACCCATAGAGTTCTCGTGTTGATCATGTTTTGCACGCGAGAGAGAAAGTTTAGTCAACGGATCCGCGACATTCGTGATCCGTGTGCACTTTGCAAATCTCTATGTTCCATCTTGAACATTTTCACGGATGGAGTTGAAACGACGCTGATGTGCTCGGTCTTCTTGTGAAACCTGGGCCTTGGCAAGGGCAATAGCCCAGTTGTTGTCACGAAGAGTTTGATCGGCCCCGACGCATTGGGTATGACTCCTAGGTCGGTGATGAACTCCTTCACCCAAATCGCCTTCACGCGCTGCCTCCGAGGCTGCCATGTACTCCGCTTCACACGAGATCCCGCCACGACGCTCGCTTGCAAACCGCACTACCATCGCTTCCACCATTCAACATATACACGATCCGTTTGTGACTTAGAGTCATCCAGATCTCGAGTCGGGTTAGCGCCGACGTAACCCTTTACGACGCAGCTCTTCGCCTCCTCCATAAACGAGAAACATGTCCTTTGTCCTTTTCGTGTACTTCAGATATTCTTGACCGCTGTTCAGTTGTTCCTTGCCGAGATTACTTTGGTATCTTGCAACCAAACTTACGGCAAGGTTTACATCGGGTCCGCACACAAGATGGCATACATAATAGATCCTATGGTCAAGCATAGGGATGACACTCATCTCTTCTTTATCTTTTGTCATGGTCGGTGATCGAGCCGAGCTCAATTTCACACCTTGTAACATAGGCAAGAACCTTCTTGACTGATCCATTTTGAACCTCTTCAAAATCTTATCAAGGTATGTGCTTTGTGAAAGACCTATGAGGCGCCTCGATCTATCTCTATAGATCTTGATGCCTAATATATAAGCAGCTTCTCCAAGGTCCTTCATTGAAAAACACTTGTTCAAGTAGGCCTTAATGCTGTCCAGTAAGTTTTGTATCATTTCCCATCAAGAGTATGTCATCTACATATAATAGGAGAAATGCTACTGAGCTCCCACTCACTTTCTTGTAAACGCAGCTTCTCCATAAGTCTCAAGATAACCCAAACGCTTTGATCATCTCATCAAAGCGCCAATGTTCCAACTCCGAGATGCTTGCACCAACCCATAAATGGATCGCCGAGCTTGCATACTTTGTTAGCGCTTCGAGGATCGATTAAAACCTTCCGCAGATCATATACAGCTCTTCCTTAAGATGTCCATTAAGGAATGCCGCTTGACGCCCATCCGCCATATCTCATAATCATAGTATATGCAATTGCTAACATGATTCGGACGACTTAAGCTTCGCCACGGAGAGAATGTCTCGTCAGAAGTCAATCCCTTGAACTTGTCGATAACCCTTAGCGATAAGTCGAGCTTTATAGATGGTAACATTACCATCCGCCCCCGCCTTCTTCTTAAAAATCCATTTGTTTTCTATCGTCACGATCATCGGCAAGTCTCACAAAGTCCATACTTTGTTTTCATACATGGATTCTATCTCGGATTTCATGGCCTCAAGCCATTTGTTGGAACCGGGCCCGCCATTGCTTCTTCATAGTTCAAGGTTCATTGTTGTCTAACAACATGATTTCCATGACAGGTTGCCGCATCACTCGGGTGCGGAACGTGTCCTTGTGGACCTTCAAGTTCAAGAGTAACTTGATCCAAGTACCTTGATCATCATCAACGTTTTCCTTCTTCTTGGTGGGCATCACAGAACGGGTTTCTGCGGCCGCACTCACTTTCCCTGCTCGAGAGGTAGTACTTCATCGAAGTTCTACTTTCCTCCCACTTACTTCTTTCGAGAGAAACTTTTTCCGTAAAGCATCCGTTTGGCAACAAAGATCTTGCCTTCGGATCTTAAGTAGAAGGTATACCCGATAGCTTCCTTAGGGTATCCTATGAATACGATTTTTCCGACTTGGGTTCGAGCTTTCAAGTTGAAGTTTCTTGACATAAGCATCGATCCCCAAACTTTTAGAAACGACAGCTTAGGTTTCTTCCCAAACCATAATTCATACGTGTCGCCTCAACGGATTTAGACGGTGCCCTATTTAAAGTGAATGTAGCTGTCTCTAGAGCGATCCCCAAAATGATAGCGTAAATCGGTAAGAGACATCATAGACCGCACCATATCCAATAGAGTGCGACATTTACGCTCGACACACCGCTTTACCGAGGTGTTCCAAAGCGCGTGAGTTGTGAAACGATTCCACATTTCTTTAAGTGTGAGCCAAATTCGTGACTTAAGTATTCTCCTCCACGATCCGATCAGAGGAACTTTATCTTTCGTCACGCTGATTCTCCACCTCATTCTGAAATTCCTTGAACTTTTCAAAGGTCTCAGATTTGTGTTTCATTAAGTAGACATACCCATATCTACTCAAGTCATCAGTGAGAGTGAGAACATAACGATATCCTCCGCGAGCCTCAACGCCATTGGACCGCATTACATCGGTATGTATGATTTCCAACAAGTTGGTTGCTCGCCCATTGTTCCCGAGAACGGAGTCTTGGTCATTTTGCCTAAGAGGCATGGTTCGCATGTGTCAAACGATTCATAATCAAGAGACTCTAAAAGTCCATCAAGATGGAGCTTCTTCATGCGCTGACACCAATGTGACCAATGCACAAGTACACAAGTATGTGGGACTATCGTTATCAACTTTACATCTTTTGGCATCCACACTATGAACATGTGTAATATTACGCCGAGATTCATTAAGAATAAACCATCGACCATCTGAGCATGACCATAAAACATATCTCTCATATAAATCGAATAACCATTATTCTCGCACTTAAATGAGTAGCCATCTCAGATAAACGAGATCCGATACAATGTTCATGCTCAAACTTGGCACTAAATAACAATTATTGAGGTTCAAAACTAATCCTCAGAGGTAAATGTAGAGGCAAAGGCGGTCGACGGCATCACATCGACTCGAACCATTCCCGACGCCAAGATCGTCACCTCGCCCTTCGCCACCTCCGCTTATTCCGCAGCCCCGCCAGTGAGTTACAAATATGAGCAACGGCACCGTATCAAATACCACCTGTGAGTTACTACGAGTAATCGTAAGGTACACATCAATTACATGTATATCAAATATACCTTTGGTGTTGCCGGCCTTCTTATCCGCTAAGTATTTGGGGCCCGCCCAAAGGATCTCTTCCTCTTGCAATAAAAGCACACTCACCTCGTGCTTGGGTCCATTCTTTCGACTTCTTCCCGCAACAATCGCTTACACGGGCGCTGCAACATCTTTGCCGCCCTTCTTGAAGTTCTTCTACCCTTGCCCTTCTTGAACTTAGTGGTCTTATTGACCATCAACACTTGATGTTCTTTTTCTGATTTCAGCCTCCGACTTCAAAGATCGAGAACACTTCAGAATGGTCTTTACCATCCCCCGTGCATGTTGTAGTTCATCACAAAGCTCTTGTAGCTTGGTGGGAGCGATCGAGGATTCTCACATGACCGCCTTCATCTGAGGTTAATGTTCAACTGGTCATACGAACGGCAACCTGCATATCTTCGTGATGTGCTCATCGATGTAACTGTTTTCTCCATCTTACAACCGTGAGAACTTGTCGGAGACATCATATCTCTCGACCCGGCATGAGCTTGGAAAACTAGTTTCAGCTCTTCAACATCTCATATGCTCCGTGATGCTCAAAACGCTTTTGGAGCCCCTGTTCTAAGCTGTAAGCATGCCGCACCGAACGAGGGAGTAATCATCAAGACGAAGCTTGCTGCCGCTCATAACGCCTTGGTTCTTCGGGACGGAGCGGCACCTAGCGGTCCATCTAGGACATATTGCTTCCGGCAGCTATGAGGATGATCTCGTGTTCCGACCCAAATCAGAGAGTTGCCGCCATCATCTTTCAAATTGGTTTTCTAGAACGCTGAAGTTCATGTCGACATTAGCGCTGGCCATTGATCTACAAGACATATTTGCAAAGGTTTTAGACTAAGTTCATGATAATAAAGTTCTAATCAAATTATGAACTCCCACTTAGATTAGACATCCTCTAGTCATCTAAGTGTTACACGATCCGAAGTCGACTAGCCCGTGTCCGATCATCACGGAGACGGACTAGTCATCGTCTGGTGAACATCTTCATGTTGATCGATCTTCCATACGACTCGTGTTCGACCTTTCGGTCTCCGTGTTCCGAGGCCATGTCTCGCACATGCTAGGCTCGCAAGTTAACCCTAAGTGTTTTCGTGTAAACCGCCTTACACCGCCAGTATGTGAATGTAAGGATCCATCACACCCATCATCACGTGGTGCTTAGAAACGAATTTAACCGTAGCAACGGCACAATTAGGGGAGAACACTTCTGAAATTTGTAAGGGATCATCTTATTTACTACCGCTGCCCTAAGTAAACAAGATGCATAAACATAATAAACATCACATGCAATTATATAGTTGTGACATGATATGGCCAATATCATCAAGCTCCATTGATTCCATCTTCGGCTCCATGATCATCTTGTCACCGCTTGACACCATGATCTCCATCATCATGATCTCCATCATCGTCTTCATGAAGTTGTCACGCTAACGACTACTTCTACTTCTATGACTAACGCGCTTAGCAAAAGAAGTAAAGTAGTTTACATGGCGCTCTTCAATGACACGCAGGTCATACAAAAATAAAGACAACTCCTATATTCTCGCCGTTGTCATACTCCATCGATATGCAAGTCGTGAATCCTATTACAAGAACATGATCTCATACATCACAATTCATCATTCATCACAACTTCCGCCATATCACATCACATGATCAATCGCCGCAAAAACAAGTTAGACGCCCTCAATTATTGTTGCATCTTTAACGTGGCATGCATTGGGTTCTAGCAAGAACGCTTTTCACCTACTAATCACCACAACGTGATTTTGTCAACTTCTATTTACCCTTCATAAGGGCCCTGTTCATCGAATCCGCCCAACTAAAGTGGAGAGACAGACACCCGCCAGCCACCTTATGCAACTAGTGCATGTCACCGGTGGAACTGTCTCACGTGAAGCGCACGTAAGGTTGGTCCGGCCGCTTCATCCCACAATACCGCTGAGCAAGAAAAGACTAGTAGGGGCAAGTAAGATGACAAGATCAACGCCACAACAAATTGTGTTCTACTCAGCAATAGAGAACCACGACAGACCTAGCTCATGATGCCAATAATAGGAACGCTATGGTAAAATTAAAATTTTTCCTACGGCTTCACCAAGATCCATCTATGAGTTCATCTAAGCAACGAGTAACGGAGAGAGTTTGCATCTACATACCACTTGTAGATCGCGGTATGAAGCTTGCAAGGTGATGATGGAGTCGATCAACGTGATTCAGATCACCGATGCCAAGTGTCGAACGGACAGCACTCTCCGCTCAACACACGACGACGACGAGCGACGCCTCCTCCTCTTGATCCAGCAAGGGAAAGGAGAGGTTGAGGAAGACAGCCCACCCCAAGCAAAGACGACGCAAGGCAGGATGGTGGAGAAGCAAGATTCACAGGCTTCACGAGCCTACGGAGGAGGAGATGTTGGGGAGGGAGGGGCTGCGCTTGGGAGTTGGTACAAAGAGCCCCTTCCTCCCCCTTATATAGGCCTCTCAGGGCTGCCCCGGAGATCCAATCTCCGTGGGGGCGGCGGCAAGGGGTGGAGGCCCCTGCCAGTGGGGCGCTCACCCCTAGGGTTTCAACCCTAGGCTAGGGGTGGGCCTAGGGGCGCACCAGCCCTTGTGGGCTGGTTCCTTCCCTTTGGCCCATGGGCCCTCCGGATAGGTGGTTCACCTGGACCTCGACCCTTCCAAGTGGTCCCAGATTTCACCTAAACCCCAAACTTTCCCGATGGTCAAACACCACTTCCTATATATTATTCTTTACTCCTGACCTTCCGAACTCCTCGTGGACGTCCGGATCTCATCCAAGACTTAACAACATTCGGTGGTCACATACTTG
>JAHHZJ010007867.1:0-19672 GCA_021437245.1 Aegilops speltoides | reverse complement strand
ACATGCAACAGTAATGAGGAAATGAGTGAGTTGAGAAAATAGAACTAGTCAGTTGGTGAAGACAATGATTTGGTAACCAGCCCAACTGCTGCTCAGCTTGTACGTCTGTTGAGCGGCCGAGTATTTAAACTCGAGGACACACAGTCCCGGACACCCAGCCTCGAGCGCAACTCAGACACCCACTCACCGTATTCTCCTTGAACTAAGACCACGCAGCCTCGCTCAATCACTCGTGGTAAGTCTTCAGTGACTTCCAAACCTTCACAGACTTGGTCACTCGCGATCCTCAATTCCTCTTGATGTTCTAGACCTTGACGCCTAACCGTCTGGAAGAAGCACGTCTTCAAAGGTAATAAGCGCCGATCCACGCAGATCAATTTCTTCAAAGGATGCTCAATCACTTAGGGTTTTTGTGGGGTTTGGTTTTGATTTTCCTCACTTGATGATTTTCGCCAAAGTCCCTGAGGATGGGTTGCTCTCAAATGACAAGTGTCAAGTTCTTCGAGCAGCCAACCAACTAGTGGTTGTAGGGGGCGGCTATTTATAGCCGAGGAGCAGCCCGACATGATAAGACATAAATGCCCTTCAATGATATGACCGTTAGGTGGATAAGATATTTTGTCCCGGCCAGCAAAGACAAGAACGGTCGGAAATTTGACTTTCAAAGTCCTCGCTATCATGTTCTCATCGTAGGCATTCAGACTGCGAATTTTAACTCTCTGCCAAGAAGTCATCAAGGACTGTAAGAATCGCTCTACATCAAGAATTTGACTGAATCGTATGAGATTTCCAATGGCTTCACTCAAGGGATTGGTAGGTGTAGGATTTGAGTTGAGCATCACATGGAAATTTTTCCTTAGTATTTCTAACTTCTTTAACAAAGACGGTGTTTTATGACTCAAGAAAGAGAAAATGAAACTACGAAAACAAAAGTCTTCACGCTCAGATTCCTCGAATGAATATCAAGTCTTCATGGTCACACCAATTTCTTCACTTTCAAAGTCTTCGTAAAGTCTTCGAATATCAAAGTCTTCAAATAAGAACTTCATTTTTAGGGTCGACTTTCTCTCAGAAATATCAAACTCCTCATAGACTTATAGTTCTGTACACTCACAAACAAGATTGCCATTTAACCTATAAGTCTTCAATACACCAAAATCACTAAGGGCACTAGATGCACTTACAATCTCCCCTTTTGGTGATTGATGACAACATAGGTTAAGTTTTCAATGGGGATAAACATATGAAGTGTAAATACTGATATTGAGGATTTGATTGCAAGATATAGAAGAACTCCCCTAATATGTGCATAATGAGGAATTTGCTTTTGAGGCAATGCACATTTGAAGATTTTAATCATGGAGATCTCCCTATATCTTGTAATTCATACACGATTTGATAAATATACTATGAAGAATTTGAAATGCATGATGAAATATGGTGCCTGATGAAATTCAGATGCATGAATAGTATTAACACGGATCAAAATATCAGCATATTGTTAACATGCAATAGTATCGAGCTCAAATATCACATTCAGAGCTTAGTGCTTCAAAAGCATCGAGCATGACGCCGATCAAAATCGGAGCATCAAGCACGATCAAAGTATTAGAGCAAAGGCAAAGTCAGACAATGCACCATCAAAAGTATCGGGCACCATCGGATTTAAGATTACAACTCGATCCAATAAAAGTTTAAGAACGAGAGTTGTAACTTAATAAAACGCCATAGTATGAACCCGCTTGAAGACTAACTCAGATTTTCTCCCTTTGTCATCAAATGACCAAAAGGATCAAATCGAGGACTAACGCCTCAAGATATTCAAGTCGATGGAGGAGCACCCGTTGTTGGGTTGGTTGTTGAAGTAGGGCCTCCGCGGTCGCCCAAGTCTTCATATTCACGGCCACGATGAAGAATAAGAGCCGGCCACCAAATCGAACTTTGACTCTTTGAATTTCTTGGGTGGTGCGCACAAATATAAGCTTCCAAGACCCATAGTCTTCAATTCTTCCCTGAGTAGACATGATTCAACAGCCCAAAAAGTGGTTGAGGGTTTCAAAAGAGTAATCGGTTTTTCTTCATTGCATTATGCGTTGAGGTCATATTGTGAAGAATTGCAGCAAATTGGCGCTGACCCATTTCGAATTGGATCAACCTTCCGATGAAGGCCGAGGAGTAACTCACATCACCATCACCCTAGGTGCCGAGCTTGAGGCTGTTTTTGGTTGAGGTATTTTGGGCGATCATGCATAGCGTAGTCGCCATTGGTGGAATAAGATGCAGTTTTAAACCGACCATCCAATGGACGAGTGCCTTCATCAATTACACCGCTGCCTTGCCCTTGTCATCGATGATGAAATTGGTCGCTTGAGGACTTCAATGGGCGGGAAGCTGCCATGATTCGGAGTGTCCCTTTGTATTCAAAGGAAGATCTTGCCGATGAATCTCATGATCCAAGGCGATATGGCTTAAGCTCAAAAGGTGACATTGCAATATTGGCCGAGTCCTCATGAAGAAATCATGGAAGTTGATCGAACGCCATGAATGATATTGAAAAGCATGTTCTTCATGATGCCAACGACGCCTTCATCATTTGAGTCGGGCCTTTGATCGACTCATAGTCTTCACAAGATCCTGATACGCCCGAGGCACATATAGAAACCTTGACGAGGAATTTGGTTCGAGGGGCTTCCTGGCTTCAAGTGGTTTCATCAAGATTTGCATGAAATGATCATACGCTCACGCTCATTGTAGAGGCAACGAGCGATTCATGGGGAGGATCAAGAGGAAGGACAAGGCAATTCAAATTTCGGTGCCTTGTAGTGAGTATTTTCAACCATCCAATCCAACCCATGAGTTGATGTCTTCAAGATTCCGTGATGTGGGTGGTGGTAGAACTCAAGAATGAGTTCTTCATTCCACCAATATATTCGTGCAGAAATTTAGCAGCCCTCGATCGTGAAGAACACGGAGTAATCGCTCCAAGCACCAAGGATTCCATATCTACATGAGGAATATGCTCATGGTCAAGATCTTGTCCTTGTCGAATAGCACCGAGGAATAGAAGTTTGCTTGTGTTGGAGTCCGGGCCCTTTTCCTCATTCGAAAGAAGTCATAAGGATTGTAAAGGAAGAACACATGCTCGAGAAGAAATCTTCAGTTGAATTTCGCTTGCTTGAGAATGGATTCTTTGGCTTGGGGAGGAATATCGGATTTGCAAGACAACCTCCGAATCGCGAGCTCAGTTCTTCAGTGAGGAATTTCTTTTCTCCTTGTGCAGCTTTGAGGATCAGCAGCTTGTTCTTCAACGCTAGTGGCTGGAATCTCTTCGCTGATGATGATGTGGGATGAGTTTCTTCAGAGCCCATTTGAACAAAGAGTTGTTGGGACCGAGGAACTTGTTGAAGCGGAGGAAGAGAGGAGTATTGGGGTGCCGACTTTCCCAAAAGTCATCGCTCATTACGGTGTAGTGCACCCAATATCCACATCTTCATCTTCTTTTTCAATTTCTCAACACCGCCTTCAACCGTGAACCGAGGCATGGGTGAGGAAGAACAGGAGTTAAGGAAAGCTTCCACTTCAATATCTTCATCAAGTTGTTCCGGGTAGCAACAGATTGATTTTCTTCATCGGATCCGCTTGGGATCGTTATTCTTCTCCAAAAGGAACAATTTCCTTAGATGACATGGAGGAAATGGGAATGGCATCAATTGGATTTTCAATAGAGCTGGTCATTGGCTTCAATTTCTTTGCAGCCAAGAATTTGAGCACGATGCCTTCCTTTTTCACCGACTTCAGCCTTTGTCTTCTTACTTTAAGGCGTATGAAGAATTGGAGGTTGGTTGTTGGAGGAGCCGAGGATTGTGGTAAGTTTTTCAGTAAACTGGTGCCTGGTTCTGCTTCCTTCAGATTCTTCAGCGCACCACTAGTGGATGCCCCGGGAATTTCTTCGAAATGGAATGGAGTCATCAGCCCGAACTTTAGCTCATCAAGACGGAAAGTCATCAGCAAGGTTGCATTTTTCAAAGAGGCTGAGAGATTCTTCAAACCGAGGATTTTCTTGTTATGGGAAGTCAATAGCTTGACATTCTATTCGCCGAGTGAAATCTCACCTTGGCCCTTGCCAACCAAGATTGTAAGCATCAAAATCCTTGCCGAGTGCTTGATTTCTAATTGAGCTTTAAGAAGTTCTTCAGAGACAAGTTGATGATGTTTTTCCTCGTGCTTTCTTTCTTGCTTTGCTTCTTCAATTCACGAGCCTTTTCAAATTTCCATTTTCTTCAAGGATGAAATGGTTCAAAGATGTGACTTTGACCAGAGTCAGGGCGATCCTAAGAGGAGTGTGGGATCCCATGCCACAGTCAATGAAGTCTAGGATCTTCCGGATCCAAAAGCGAGGTACACTTGTTCCTTTGGCTCTAGCCGCCTTGGTCACCTCTCGATGATTTCTTCAAGTTCTTCATCGAGGCCTCATCATCGAGGGAACGTTGAATGCAACCTGTTTCTTCTTGGACTTGGCCGAGGACCACGCCCAAGCAGCTTGCTTTTGTCTTCAGCAGAGTGGGACCTGTTGAGGACATTGGTCCGAGGAACTTGTCAAACACCGGCAATGGAGAATCCTTGAGTCCTTTGACAAGTTGCAAGATGCAAGTTTGAGGACTTGGAGGAGCTGCCGAGGATTTTGAATGAGCAAAAGAGTCCGAGGAATTTGCCGAGAGGGGCGGCCGAGGAACTGGGCCGGAGGGCGCTGACCGGTGAACCTTGGCTTTGCAAGCAGTTTTTTGGCATTGATTTCTCGGTTTGACCGAGGGCTCCAGCAAAAAGAAAGAGCAGATCCTCATTGAATTTCCTCACCCTTTGGCCTGTTTTGCCAATTTGGCTTGGCCTGACCATTCTTCAGAAAGTCTTCACCACGCTTGACGCCGGGATCAAGAATTTGGCCCCGGAGGATTTTGGGCATGGAGGATTCAGGTGAATTTTCATGTACTTAGGAGTGACATAGGTATTCTCGCCATTCTCGTGCCCATCTCCTTTCTATCCTCCCAGATGTGCACTTTGCCCTGTTCTTGGTCTCCTTGCCAAATTTGGATTCATCAAAAGGAGTCTTTGTATATTTTCAGAATTTCAAAAGGGCCATGACTTCCGTTTCTTTCCTCCCTTCTCGGTCTCTTGCCTTTCCGCCATTTTCTTCGTGAGGAATTTGAACAATAGAGCACTCAAGAAGTATGCAGCTTCGAGGAACGCCAAATGAGTTAAGTTGATGAGAACCTAGTGATTCAAAAATGACATGAGTACCGTGAACAGAGGTAGGTGGAGGAATTTGGAGAGGTCATATGCTTCTAAGATTTTTCAAAAGAAGCAAGTTTTGAGGAATTTGACCAGTTTGAGCCTTGAGGAATTTCACTAAGCGCTTGCCTTAGGTTCCAGAGTTGTACAGATCGAAAATCCCACAATTGAGGAATCTTGAAGAAATGAATGCTTAGAGAGATAAATCAAGAACATATAGGTGTGAGGTGTTCATATGTGAAGATTTTGAAGAGTAAAAACACCTTTGAAGATTTTCAAAGATTTGAGAATCAACCGAGTAATAAAAGTGACTTTTAATTACCCGAATCAAGAACACGATTAAAGAGATGAACTGAGAGAAGTTCCACGTTAGATCTTCCACGCCCTAACTTCGGAGGAAGACACACGGCGGGCGGAGTGAAGATTTCCGCCACCGAAAGTAACGACGGGCGGAGGTCAAGGCGGAAGCTTTTCCTCACCGGATGGCGGAGAAGGGCGGCGCTTAGGGTTTGAGGAGAGCTCGGGAGAGACAGCGATCGAGCGGAGTAAATGAAGTGAGGAGGGTAAAGGGTATTTATAACCACGGTGAAAACTGTTCCCCAAGATTTTGGACTAACATGCCCCCGCCTTTCTCCTTCACCGACCGGTGTCACCCACGTACGTGCGATAAGATCGTAAGATCCGGGTGATTAAACTAAATCGTGGGATGGGAACGGTTTGAGCGGTAAAACCGAAAATTTGGATAAGATTTGTTAAAAGTTTCTCGCAATTTCTTCACCGCAAGGACCAAAGGAAGACTTTGAACAAGTTTCAATCTTAACGCATATGAAGAATTTGTGAATAGATTGGATTGAGTATAGCATAGAGGGAAGGGTCCGATCACATTCACTTAGCGGAAATCGCAACTTGAAGAATTAGCAAAATAATGCTGTAGAGGAATAAACTTATATATATATATATATATATATATATATATATATATATATATATATATAGCCAATGAAGAACATCAGGAATATCAAGATTTTGCAAAGTTGAAGAATTTGAAAACGAGGAATTTCAAAACGAGGAAAACTCAGATTGAAGATTTTCAACTTTTGTGGGTATGAGCCCAATCAGATAAGAATGATGATTTCCAAATCGCAAATTGTCGAGGGTTCCAGAATCAAATTCTTCATTGATTTTTCACACTTAGAGTGTTATTCTTCATTGATTGAGGAACAACGCTTTTCATGTTGCACATCTAAGTCATCAATTATGCATAAGGGTTAGGATTGTGTCCTTTTCAAAGAACATTCAAGATTCTAAGATATTTAGCTCACACCGCAACTTGCTAAATCTCTTCTCATCCAAGGGCTTGGTGAAGATATCAGCTAGCTGTTCTTCCCTTCACGCTCGATGGAGATATCGCCTTCAACACATGATCACGAAGAAAATGATGACAACTGGATGTGCTTAGTCTTCAGTGCTGAACGGGTTGTGAGCAATCTTGATGGCACTCCTGTTTCGCAAGGAGAGGCACATTCTTCACGCTGACGCCAATAGTCCTTGAGGGTTTGTTTCATCCAAAGCAGCTTGAGCATAGATGACCCAAAGAAGAATATATTCAGCCTTCAAAGGAGAAAGGATAACAGTTCGTTTCTTCGAGGACCAATGCATCAAAGATCGCCTGAGGAAATGACAAGTGCCGATGTTGACTTTGGTCCACACGATCACCAGATAGTCGAGTCGAATATCCAATGAGATCAAAAGCAGAGCCCTTTGGGGTACCATAATCCTAGTGTTGGTGTGTGAGCTAGATATCAAGAATATGCTTCACAACCTTATGGTGTGATTCCTTCTCAGCTTGAAATCGGGCCACATGCAAACACTAAGCATTATATTGGCCTAGATGCACATAGGTACAATAAAGAACCAATCATGGAGCGTATACCTTGTGATCAAGTCAAGACCATTTTCATAAGGCATAGATGACCATTTGTGGGCATAGGAATTTTGACGCTTTGCAATCTTGCATGCCAATTTCCTCAAGACATCTTTGAGGTATTTCTCCCGAGATATGAATATGCCATTGGTCCGATTTAATTTGAAGACCTAAGAAGAATTTCAACTCCCCATCATAGACATTTGATATTCTTCACTCATCATATAGGCAAATTCATCACTATATCGTTGGTTAGTACAGCCAAAGATAATATCATCAACATATATTTGGCACACAAACAGTTCACCATCATATGATTTAGTAAATAGAGTAGGATCGAGTGAATCGGTGTAGCCATTCTTCCAAGAATTCCTTCAAGATCATACCACGCCGAGGGGCTTGCTTGAGGCCATAGAGAGCCTTATTTAGTCTCAAGACTTTTTGTCGATTCTTGGGATCTTCAAAACCTTGAGCAACATATACTTCTTCCTCAAGCTTACCATTGAGGAATGCACTTTTCACATCCATTTGATATAAGATGATATCATGATGGTTAGCATAGGCAAGTAAATGCAATAGCTTCAAGTCTAGCAACAGTGCAAAAGTTTCATCAAATCAATTCTTCAACCTCGTGTGTAGCCTTGAGCTACTAGTCGTGTTTATTCCTCACAACAAGGCCATTTTCATCTTGCTTGTTGCGGTAGATCCATTTTGTGCCAATGATATTATGCTTGAGGATCCGGCGATCGACCAATTCCTGCACATTGTTCAATTTCGAATCGATGTAATTCTTCTTGCATAGCCCTAATCCACTCGCTCCAGAATGCTTCATCTACCTTAGTGGGCTCAGATAGAGACAAAAGCATAGTGCCCACAAAAGTTAGATAAGTGTGAGGCTTTTGAGCGGTGAGAGGACCTGTGCGCTGATGTCATCGATGATCTTCTCCACTTGCACTTCTTTTGCAACACGTGGATGAGTTGGTTGTCGCCGAGGATTTTGATCAGATTTTCTTCAAAGACCAATTTCCTCATCATGTTCTTCAGTGCATCACCGACGTTCTTCACGACAGAATGAATTCTTCAACAGATTCTTCAAGAGGAATGACATCCTCGCTGCTTTGTGCTTGATAGCATCCTCAGTGCTTGTTCTTCATAGCATCCTAGGTGCTCTCTTTGCAGCCATTAGTTTCATCGAACCGCACATCTACAAGGTCAACAATCTTGTGAAGAACAATGTTGAAGACTCGAGGTGTGCGAGTCCTTTCCGTAACAAGCATAAACCTTCATGTGCTTTCGTGCAAATTTAGAGTTGTGGTGAGGATCTCTAATCCAACATTTAGCAATCAAGACTTTGAAATAACTCACATTGGGTTTCTTGTCGAGGAGTTCATATGCGCCTTCTTGAAGAATTTGTGAAGATATACTGCTGATGATGTGGCGCAAGATCAATTGATCAATCCAAAAACGCCGAGGCGTTTGTATTCATCAAGCATAGTGCAGCCATCTCAACAAGAGTTCTGTTCTTGCGCCCACGACGCCCATTTTGCGAGGAGTATAAGGAGCAGATAATTCATGAGTAATACCAAGTTCATCAAGATAGGCATCAAGACCAGAATTCTTGAACTCAGGCCCATTGTCACTTCGATATGCTTGATCTTCACACCAAAGTTGGTGAAGCCCTCGAGGAAAATCGCTTGAAGACTTCCTGCACTTCATGTTTGTAAGCAACAATGTGTACCCATGTATATCGAGAATAATCATCAACAATGACAAAACCATATAGAGATGCATCATTAGTGACCGCTGAATAATGATTAGGTCCAAGAGGTCCATGGAAGCAATTAATGGACGAGTAGTGGTCATGATAGTCTTCGCCGGATGCTTCCTTTCATTTTTCCGCTTCACATGTTCCATAAGGATCCTTGAGGAATTTGACATTCTCAATGCCAATGACATGCTTCTTCTTCGCAAGGTGTTCAAATTCCTCATGCCCGCATGACCAAGTCGCGAACCATACCAGCCTTTCCAGGCTTTTGAAGTAACACATGGCTTTGTGGTCCGAGAGAAATCAAAATATAGATCTCCCTAAACCTTCAAGACTTTGGAATTGTCACTTCCATAATCACAACACAGATATTTGCCAAAGACAACAACCATATCAAGATCACAAAGCATTGAGATCGAATGAGATTGTATCCTAAGGATTCAACAAGCATGACTTTGTCCATGTGCTTATCCTTAGAGATAGCAACCTTACCAAGACCCAATACCTGACTTTTGCCTTTGTCGAAATATGATATGCTTCAGAGGTGACGGTGATAAAGGAGCATCCATCAATAGATTCTTGTCACCAATATGTGATTTGTACATCCACATCGAGGACCCATTCGGGTTTTGGGTTGATCATCCCCGATGAATTAGTGTAACTTACAACTCATATGCTTCATCGAAGAATATGATATCAAGTTCATTCGATGAATTTCATCAAGCAAAATGATATAGCAAATGAGGACGGAAATGAAAGTTCATTTCATCATGATTCGCCCGGCCCTTTCGCATTTTTGTCGTCCCAAGAAATTCTTCACGCTCGAGCACGCCTGAGACCTACCGCAAGAGATTAGTTCTTTTCTTCACCACCCACATCCGAGGGGTGGCAAAGAGTTCATCATCCCAAAAACCATGTGAGAAAGGTGGCAAAGATGCCAAACCATTTCGCTTAGCATAGGAGGGGTTAGGTAAGAATAAAAGGAGTAATTCTTCGAGGACTTATGAACATAATGGTTTGAAGAATAATGCACATATTCATAGCCCTTAGCTTTACCCTCAGAAGATTTGTTAGCATGATAATAATCATATGAGGACTTTGATCCATTGGGAATTTGATCCTCGGAAGAATTTGGTCCATATGAGGATTTGGATCCATATGAAGAGTTTGGTCCATATGGAATTTGATCCGGGGTTCGCTTCACTGGTGTCATGAGGACATTCACCAAGACTTTCAACACAGCTTTTGGGAACCCAGATTTTCTTCATAGGGGAACCGCTCTCGCAGCTTAGTGCCAACATATCTAGCAAATACTTCACCATTCTGATTTTTGAACAGTTTATAGTTGAGTCAAATGACTCATCGAAGAATGAGGAGATTCACATGTAAAGCAGATAAGTTAGATGGATCAACTGGAGGTCCCTTTGCAACAACCCATGAGGTTTTGGGATACCGCCGGTTTCCAATATGTTCCATCGCATTCGTTCCTCTCAAAGGCAATACCTCTTCCTAGGGTTTCGTGAGGATCTCTGAGCACATCACAAAGTGTCCGATGCCTTTGAGGCTTTTGTACATGCTTGTCATGTACAATTCCTTCACCTGCATTGTCAAGGATACTAGCAAAACCTCGATGAGGAATTAGTGATAGCAGAGGCGTATGAAGAATTTGTAACATTTGAAGCATTTGAACATTCAGTGAAGAATTAGCGATTCACGCTCAATGCACTTTAAGCATGGAGGAACAAATTCTTCCCGAGAAGTGCTGATTTGTTGAGCTAGTAATGAATCGCGCTCCTTCAAGATCTTCATAACATACTCTTAGCTTTCAAGATCGCCTTTCTTGAATAGCTTCAAGAGAAAGCTTCTCATTGTCTTGCTTTTCTTGAAGAAATTCATAAGAAAGTTTATCATGATCGACAAGAGAGAGTTATGATGACCTTGAAGGTTATCATACTTAGAATGAAGTCTCAAGATTTTCACCAGTTTTTAGTGCGATCCATTTCTTCACCCAACATATCATCACTTTTATCTAGCATGTTTTGAACCTTTTCAAGAGCCCTTGTTGTTTCACAGCAATTTTAGCAAGTTTAGAGTAGCTAGGCTTAAGATCCTCATCGATTCATTTTCACTAGAATCGAGGAGTTGTATTTGTGTACCTTAGTGCTTTTGCCATGAAGCAATAGGTGGGAGCGAGCCATCATTATCTTCATCAGCTTGTTGGTGGAATAAGTTTCTTCAAGGTCAAGATGGACTTGTCGACATAAAGCAGAGCAAATGCCGACTCGCCACACTGCACTCAGATTCTTCAGACTCCTCTTCATCATTTTCCTGATTCAGCTTCAGAGTCCATTTCCTTGCCAATGAATGCCCGAGCTTGGAGCTGCCCTTCTTGTGAGATGAAGACTTTGATGGTTTTGAAGATGAAGATTTTGATGATTTCTTCTTCTTCTTCATTTCATCGTAATCGTAGTCCTTGTATTTCTTCTTCTTCATTCCTTTTCCCATCGAGGACAATCTTGAATATAGTGACCAGGCTTTTGCATTTGTGGTAAAGTCTTCTTGTAGTCACCGATGAAGAATCACTTCCTCTTGAGGGTTTTCCAAAGCACCACGCCTTGTGAATTTCTGAATTTCTTCACAAGGAGAGCTAGATCCTCGGCTCGCTTCAGATCACCAAGGCTACTATCGTAGTCCTCACATTCGTAGTCGACACAACCTTAGCCTTCGTGGCACGTGGTTTGCCATAGTTTGAGCCATAGAGATCTCTTTCAAGAAGTGGAAATCGTGAGTGTTAAGCCTTTCGAGGATATCCAGGATCAAGTGACTTGTAGTCGCGCTTGTATCATCATCCCAGAGTATCAAATGAGGAATCGTTTATCTTAGCAGCTTTCTTCACCACTTCATGGTCAGTGATGTCATGGCACCGAGGGCTTGAAGCTCATTTGAGATGTCGAAGAGGCGATCGAAGGTTTGTTAACATTTCGTTGTCGAGTCTTTTGAAGCGGTTGAAGAGATTCCAAAGAACATCAAATCGAGAATCACGCTGAGTTGAGACTCCTTCATTTACTTTGGACAGCCTATCCCGTATAAGCTTGCGTTCCAAAGCACTCACTCTTCCATACCGCCCTTTGCTCGATGGCCACAGATGATATTCTTCGCTGAGAGTCGAGTTGTTTGAATCTCTTCACATCAAGAAGGTCAGTTTCAAAGGATGGGGACACCATTTTCCACAACATACCGTAGATCATTATCATTTCTCAAGATGCATCCGCATCTTATTCTTCCAAAGAGGGATAGTCCGCTCCATCGGGTAGGACACCCAGCCGAGACCTTGATCATACCTCGCAATCGACATAACTAGAACTCGTGGTTAAACTAAATCACAGTAACAAGGAGTACCTTGCTCGATACCAATTGAAAGTGCGTTATATCGACTAGAGGGGGTGAATAGGCGATTTTATGAAATTTTCACCGAGGAATTTGCCGGTGAGGAAATTCCTTAGTGAAGAACTATTTGCATGAATAAGTACTCAGAGGTAAACATAACAGAACACACATAGTCAAGATGATGAAATGAAGACTAGAACTGAGTACGGAAGCGAAACACGGATAACAAGGTGAAGACAAACAGATCAAGAAATTGAACTGAGGAATTTGTGAAAGTCTTCACCAAAGTCTTCAAACACAGATATGAACAACATGCAACATGTAATGAGGAAATGAGTGAGTTGAGGAAATAGAACCAGCCATTGGTGAAGACAATGATTTGGTAAACCAGCCCAACTGCTGTCTCTTGTACGCCCTGGTTGGAGCGGCCGAGTATTTAAACTCGAGGACACAGTCCCGACACCCAGCTCTCGAGCGCAACTCAGACACCCATCCTCATCGATTCTCCTTGAACTAAGACCACGCAGTTCGCTCAATCACTGGTAAGTCTTCAGTGACTTCCAAACCTTCACAGACTTGGTCACTGCGATCCTCAATTCCTCTTGATGCTCTAGACCTTGACGCCTAACCGTCTGGAAGAAGCACATTCAAAGGTAATAAGCCGATCCACGCAGATCAATTTCTTCATGATGCTCAATCACTTAGGGTTTTTGTGGGGTTTGGTTTTGGATTTTCCTCACTTGATGATTTTCGCCAAAGTCCCTTGAGGATGGGTTGCTCTCAAATGACAAGTGTCAAGTTCTTCGAGCAGCCAACCAACTAGTGGTTGTAGGGCGTGCTATTTATAGCCGAGGAGCAGCCCGACATGATAAGACATAAATGCCCTTCAATGATATGACCGTTAGGTGGATAAGATATTTTGTCCACGGCCAGAAGACAAAGAACGGTCGGAAATTTGACTTTCAAAGTCCTCGTGTATCATGTTCCTCATTGTGTAGGAAATTCAGACTGGCATTCTTAACTCGGCCGAAAGAAAGTCATCAGGACTGTAAGAACTGCGGCTCACATCAAGAATTTGACTGAATCAGTATGAGATTTCCAATGGCTTCACTCAAGGGATTGGTAGGTGTAGGATTTTGAGTTGAGCATCACATGGAAAGTTTTCCTTAGTATTTCCTCGACTTCCTTTAATAGTACGGTGTTTCCTATGACTCAAGAAAGAGAAAATGAAACTACGAAAACAAAAGTCTTCACGCTTTAGATTCCTCGAATGAATATCAAGTCTTCATGGTCACACCAATTTCTTCACTTTCAAAGTCTTCAGAAAGTCTTCGAATATCAAAGTCTTCAATAAGAACTTCAATTTTAGGGTCGACTTTTCTCAGAATATCAAACTCCTCATAGACTTATAGTCCTGTACACTCACAAACGCATCAGCCATTTAACCTATAAGTCTTCAATACACCAAAATCACTAAGGGCACTAGATGCACTTACAGGAACACTCGGACTTGAGATATATTGGAGGATAAGGCAAGATAATCAAGATCGATCACGGATCGCGGTGCCCTGTGATACGCGACGATATCCGTCACACGACAGTAAGTCCCGGCAACACAGAGACAAAGCTCGCTTGAGCTACGCCATGATATAGCCCAACACAGAGGCGCAAGACACCCACTATGCTTCACGATTAAGTAATGGATCATCAAATCTCAAGGGTTTAAACTGTGAATATTGAATCCCATGATGGCACAATGCACCATGGTTTGGATCAAGACTATCTCCTTCACATCCACATGGCCCGCGTGATGATCTCCACGCCATCAAATACCTCCCACTCGCTTAAAGGACCAGCTAGGCATTGGCTTAACAGCTTGCCGCCAGAATCAATTGGTGTTGGGAGGACCTCGAAGCCGCATTCTTGATAACTTCCGTGGCACGACAAAGCGACTCACCGACGCGACGACCTAAGCCATATAATTCAAGCAATGCATTAATCGGCCCGAGCACTGGACACGGTTCTAACTAAGAAAATCAAATCGCAACTGTCCGGATGCGGAGGCCCTCACGGCCTTCAAACACAACATCCACGACGAGTGGCTTGCCCGACACCGGACAGAAAAGCCGAAATCCATGGCAGCCCTCACATCTCTCATGACCCACTTCGCTGGAGAGGACACCAGGCTAGCTCGAGAACAACCTCAAAGAAAAATTCCGCACCGATATCAAGGACCGCGAACGGCAGTCGCTGGTAACAGCACAAATGCCGCATTAACGCATAACATCAAGATACGGCATCAATGCCGGATTCGAGGCTCCAAACCCGCGCCGAAAAAGCCATTGAAAAGAACTCTCGGTCCGCCCAATTTGGATGTAATATCACCGCCGCTGCGATACACGGCACTTCTAAAAGCCGTTAATCACACCAACAGGACTGTTGGGTATTCAAGCAGGCAAGCTTAATTGTCAAAACAATGACAAGGGCTGCATAGCGATGACGAGGAAGAGACCATGACGCAACAATAGAGGATGAAGGGTTTCCACAAGTGCGGACGGTGAATATGATATACGCAACCCACATACCCAAGAGGGAGCGGAAGGCACTCGTGGACGATACGCGATGGAGCCACGCCTGAAGTTCAACCCATGGTCCTCCCGCCCGATCACCTTTGATCAAGGGACCACTCACCAAAGATCCGCTGTAGGATTCGCCGCATTGGTTTTAGACCCAATCGCGATGGATTTCACACTCACCGAGTCTCCGATGGACGGCGGCAAGAACCTGAACTCGCTTTATCAGATACAAGGCGCAAGATGGGCATAGACCCTCAAGGATTAAACCCACAAAGACGACCTCCAAAGGTGTCATACCGTGTAGAGGCCAATTGTACATGTGCTCACCACACTTGAAGTGGTCTTCGGATCCCGGATAACTTCCAAAGCGAGGAGTTAATCTTCACATAGTTCCATTCGGCTGCTATCATGCTCGCTTGGACGAATCGCGCTTGAAAGTTCAACGCGTCAAGACACGCGATACCTCAAGCTCAAAATGCCAAAGTGAGGGAGTCTCGACTAGGGGTGTCCGATAGCCGCATTTATCGCCATCGGCCGACTCCAAGACTATGAAGATACAAGATTGAAGACTTCGGCCCGTGTCCGGATGGGACTTTCTTGGCGGAAGGCAAGCTTGGCGACACGGATATGTAGATCTCCTACCATTGTAACCAACTCGTAACCCTAGCCCTCTCCTGGCCTATATAAACCGAGGGTTTTAGTCCAGAGGACTAACAACCATTACAACAATCATACCATAGGCTAGCTTCTAGGTTTAGCCTCCTTGATCTTGTGGTAGATCCACTCTTGTACTACCCATATCATCAATATCAATCAAGCGAGTAGGGTTTACCTCCATCGAGAGGGCCCGAACCTGGGTAAAAACATCGTGTCCCTTTGTCTCCTCGTTACCATCCGCCTAGACGCACAGTTCGGGACCCCTACCCGAGATCCGCCGGTTTTGACAATCGACGTTGGTGCTTTCATTGAGTGTTCCTCTCGGCCGTCAGCGTCGAAGGATGCCTCTTCCCGCCTTTAAAGACGGTATCTTCGCCAAAGGAGTTTTGGCCGCCAGCCAAACTATCCGCTGGGCGGTTTTCTCATGACCGCTTGTTCGCCATCGCTTGACGATGACCTCTCGGTCATCAAAAGTAATCTTCACGCTAACTCGAATTTGCCGAGCAGCTGGATCCATAGAGCTCTCGTCTCAGAACGAGCTCTTGATCGTGATCGCCCCTGGGAGTCGCATAGACTACAATCAGATCGGGTTTAAAACCGATCCGAGAGAGATTAACTCTCCCTGTGTTACCCACCACGCTAGGTGGTAGAGGAACAACACGGCGACTCTTCTTCAGTTGAAAACTAGTCATGTCCGACTTCAACCCTCCATGCCGATTCCACGAGGGACAGACGCCGATCAAGCATCGAACCTAAAGTCGCATCGGACTGACTCTGGACAACGCCCAAGCAATCCAAGCTTCCAAATTCGAAACTTTTCGGACCTTGAGCCTCGAGATGGGTAGGGTTCCTGACTCAATTCCACCCACCCACCCAGACATATGCGATCTATCTCAACCAGCAAGAGCCCATCGAAATGGTACATCATTATCGGGCCAAATTCTCCGGTTATGGACATGATAAACGATCGCCGAGAGGAAAACGCAATTTCAATTTTTCTCGCAATAATTGCACGGGCGGAGGAATCTTGAACGCTGTCCGTCATCGTGAAATTACACGCTCACCGATCCAAGCGCCCATAGTATGAAAGTATCAGGCGATGGAGAGTTTCCGAAAACCAAACTAAGTTTAGGGACAATCCGCCCCAATACAACCCTAGTCCGAAACAAAAGGGTGCACCACACTCGTGCACCAGTACAAAAACCAAAAACAAAACCCCATAAAGGGCACGGAACCGATCGAGGGATGGCTCAGGACCTCAAAATTCACAAGATGTATAGGCCACTCCAACACATAGCCTTCGAGCATGTTGGATATCCGCAGTGGCCAAAAGTGGCGTGCTTCTAGCCCCGGAGAACCACTCCAACAGATTAGTACGGTGTCATACTTTCAGACTTTCTGATCAAATAATATGCGGAAACGAATAACCGTAGCCTCGCCAAGTCTACCAAGTAGCAACAACAAATCCATGGAGCGACACAGCCATCACCTTCAACGCCAACATTAACCTAAATTCAACAGCCAACACCAAATGATTGGTCCTCACCAATAGTGGACGGCCAGATACTAAGGTACTCATGGATGGCGGCAGGATTAAACCTCATCTACGAGGAAACTCTTCAAAAATGGAAATAGACTAGAGCCAGATGAGCGAAGCAGCACAACCTTTAGAGGAATAATCCATAGCCGGAAGCACGCTGCAAGGAAAAATCACACTTGATGTGGTGTTCGCCACGGACAATTACAGTCCAGGAAGTCACGCTCAAGTGGCCCTGCTCAGCAGGGATATCATGCTATATTAGGACGAGGGCATTCACAATTTTCCAAGCCATACCCCATTACGGGTACATGAAGCTTAAGATGCCCGCCCGGGAATAATCACCTTGTTAGTGATCCGACACAGACCGCTGAAAACAAGACACCGATTAGCCCCGGAGGCACTATCCAAGCCCTAGCGGGAGGAACTCATCGCACAAGGCTTACGGTGAATAGGGATGATGTGATACCGATAAGAGATCCAAGTCCACCTCCTTTAAACCAGCGGATGAAATAGTCAAATTCCAGCCCATCCAACGGACCCAACAAAGACGGCCTCCATCGGGCACAGCTTGAACCCGATTTAGACACCGCACTACAGAATTCCTTCGAAAATTAGAATCTTTGCCTCGGCACCCTTCAGATATGCCAGAGTCCCACGCAGATTGGCGTAACACAGCCCTAAACGCCCTAAAAGGATTCAAGCCAAAAAAGTCTTCGCATTTTCCAACCCAAAATACGTGCAATGGGAGAAGAGCTAGCCAAACCATCGAAGCCGGATTCATCGAGACATCAAACATCCAGACCGCTAGCAAACCCGTAATGGTACCAAAGAAGGACAAACTCGGCGCCTATGTTTCGATTTAAAGACCTCAGAAGGCCTCAAAACTCTACCCATTACCGGCCGCTTATGTCCGGGGCTTTACATGGTTGGACCCCTTAAAGGGGAAGCCACAAGCAAAAATACCTCGGGTCATGGTGGATAAATTCACCAAATGGATAGAGGCTGCCGCTAAAACGGCAAGTCCGGACCAGTGATAGACTTCATATCCGGGTAGTACACCGTACGGGCCCCCACAAAGATCATTACCAATAACGCACAAACTTCACGGCCGACGAGGTCAAACTCGTGCAAAAATATGGGCATTAAGCTCGACCACGCTTTAGTTTACCACCTCAAACCAACGGTCAAGTGGAACGAGCAAATGGTCTAATAATGAGCGGCATCAAACCCAAAGTTAGTGCGGTCCCTACGGAATCTAACACGACCGGTAGAGGAGCTCGACCCAGACTGAGCCGCACCACGCCAAACTCAACTACCGGATTCACACCATTCTTTATGGTATACGCCAAGACGCTTTTCCTGGACATAATTCATGACTCACCTCGAAAAGGCATGTACGAAGAAAGAGAAGCCGAGCCGGATCGGCAGGACAGCTTGATGCATTGGTGGAGGAACGCGATGTGGCAAAGGCCCGGTCCGCATTCTATCGCAAGAAAGTTCAAGATATCAAAGAGAAGTACGGGCTAAAGCTTACAATGTTGGCGAACTAGTTCACCCGCCGGACAAGAAAAAGGACAAACTCAAGCCCAAATGGGAAGGTCCTTCATCATCGCAAGTCCTCGACCGCGGAGCATACCGCTCATAATGCATCGGACAACCGACTCAAGCCAAACCCATGGAACGCAGCCCGCCTCAAGATTCTAGCTAGCGCCGACTAAGAGTTCGCTCTTCCTCCACATTTTCACACTTCAGCTGTCTTTGTTTCTCTCTCTTCCTACCTTTTTCATAAAAGCCCTTGAGGGCCTATTTAGCATTGTTCGAACACCATGTGCTACCCGACCGATTATACCGGGGCTTTAATGTAAGCTTACTTATAAGGGCTTTATGCCCAAGACATGTGTCAAACTTCCACATGTACCTTTTATTCACCATTATATGCATCGATATGACTTAATTTTTGGCCGCGGGTTGTTCGCCTCGTGTTACCCCTACGCTCCCGATTGTTCGCTAGGAGGTAAAGGAGCACCTCGATTGTTACCGCTGGTCACCGATGTGTACCTCAGACGGGTGAAGCCGAAGCTAGCGTTTAAGAGAATATTCGTCGGTGACTTGAAAGATGATTTTACACATTTATTTATCTGCCCTCAGGGTTTTCCGTTTTTCGCAGTCCGACATGCACTTTAGGGCATGCCTCCTGGAAAGGAACCATTAACAATCGTTTCTCCCGGAAGATGTTTCTTACTAACCATGTAATATAACATAACTAGTTGGGCACTTGTCTCGATAAAGCACTAATGACCCCTAAGCTCGGTCTCCATGCATGCCGTTTTTCATAATCGAGAAGGTATTCGGACACACTCCGACTCTAGGGTCCCGAGGTCAAAGCTAAAAGGTCGGCAAAGACAAACGATCTACAATCCCGCTAGAAGGCATTTTACATGTCATTTTAAATACATCACAAATCGACCGACAATTCTTCCTCAATCCCGCCTAAAGTCGTCTAATTTATAGTCCCGCTAGAATACTTTAGCGCCAAC
>JAHHZJ010007866.1:0-17740 GCA_021437245.1 Aegilops speltoides | reverse complement strand
CAGATGTGATCATGGGTAATCTTCCGTTAATGATATTCCCGCAAAAGTCTTATTTGATATCGGTGCATCGCATAGTTTCATCTCAAGACCTTTTTCATCTAAGCATGAGATGTTTTTTCAAGATTTGCCTAGACCGTTGTCAGTTGTCTCTCCGGGTAAATTCATGAACGCAAGCTCCATGGTTCCGGATGTTTCTATCAAGATGGGTGACTATAGATTGCTAAACCAATTGTTCTTGGTAACTCGATATTGATCTTATTCTTGGGATGGATCGGCTTTCAAAGACAAGGCTCACTTTGATTGTGCTGCTGGAAATTCAATTGACACACCCTTCCGAGGATGTTATCATCTATGCCGCCGTGATGAAACCATTCGTTGTTTTCTCAATGAGAAGGGCGAGTTGAATGCTATCTCTCAAATTCCACTGCTTGTGAGTACCAAGATGTCTTTCCGTAAGAGCTTCCGGTATGCCTCCTCATCGCCACCAATTCGTTATTGATCTTGAGCCCGCATCGAACCCGCTTTGCAAGCCGCCCCAAGCTTGGACCCAAGGAGCTGAAAGAATTGAAGAAGCAGCTCGATGAACAAGAGCGTCTGGGTTTGATCGATCGAAGTTCATCTCCATGGGGATGTGGAGTTCTTTTGTCCGTAAGAAGGATGGCACGGACCGACTTTGTGTTGATTACCGCCCATTGAACAAGAAGACAATCAAGAACAAGTATCCACTTCCCAACATCAATGAGCTATTCGAGCAACTCAAAGGTGCTAAAGTATTCTCCAAGCTTGACCCAGATGGGTTATCATCGATTCGTGATTCGTGAACAAGATATTCCCAAGACAAAGATTCGTAATAGCTTTGGTTCTATGAATATACCGTCATGTCTTTCGCCTTGTCAATGCTCCTCCAACTTTCTCTCGATGATGAACTTTATCTTCAACCCCTACACAAATGAATTCGCCTTGGTGTATCTCGATGATATTTTGGTCTTCTCCAAGAACAAGGTGATCATGCCAAACATTTGCGATTGGTGCTCGACAAGCTCGTAGAACATCAATTCTATGCTAAGTTTTCCAAATGTGAGTTTTGGCTTGATGAAGTTCTTTATCTTGGTCATATCATCTCAGCAAGGGCATCGCTGTTAATCCCGAGAAGGTGTCTTCAATTGTGAATTGGGAACCTCCTCGTAATGTCAAGCACTCGCTAGCTTTTCTCGGTCTTGCAAGCTATTGTCAAGATTCGTGAGAATTTCTCCAAGATTGCAAAGCCTCTTTCCAACCTCCTCCGTAAGCATGTAAAGTATGTCCGACGCTCGAGTGTGATGTCGCTTAATACCCTCAAAGAGAAGCTAGTTACAGCCCCTGTTGACTCCTCCCGATGAATCCAAGCCATTCAAGTTTTCTGGATGCTTCCTTGCAAGGTCTCTGCTGTGTTAATGCAAGAGAAGAAGGTTGTGGCCTATACCTCTGCCGCTTGAAGCTCAACGAAAAGAACTACCCCACTCACGATCTTGAGTTGGCGGCATTGTCCATGCATTGATAACATGGAGACATCTCTTGTTGGGAAGGAAAGTGGACATTTTCACCGATCACAAGAGTCTCAAATATATCTTCACTCAACCAAACCTCAACCTCGTGCAAACTCGATGGGTCGAAATGATTCAAGAGTACAATCCAAGTATTGAATATACTCCGGCAAGGCGAATGTGATTGCAGATGCTCGAAAGGTAAAGGCTTATTGCAACAATTTAATTCTCAAGCCCTTCCAACCGGATCTTTGTGAAGCTTTCCGCAAGTGAATCTTCAAGTTGTTCCTCAAGGATTTCTTGCCAACCTCATAGTCTCTCCTACTTTGGAAGATCAAATTCGTGAGGCTCAACTTCGATACCATGGTGAAGAAGGTGAAACGTGGTATTGACAAGGGCATTTAAATACAAGTGCTATCGCTTGATGACAAAGACACTTTTCTTCGAGGATCGATTGTGGTTCCTAAAGGCGATCCGAGAAAAGTCATCATGAATGAGGCACACAATTCCTCCTATCCATTCATCCCGAAGTACGAAGATGTACCATGACCTCAAGCAATATATTGGTGGACTCGAATGAAGCGAGAAATTGCTCAATTCGTGAATGAGTGTGATGTCCGCAGTAGGGTGAAAGGTAACACCAAAGACCAGCTGGTCTCCTCCAACCTCTTGCTATTCCGTAATGGAAGTTTGATCATATCGAGATGGACTTCGTGGATCGGTTTTCCTAAGTCCAAGCGTGGAAATGATGCTATCTTCGTTGTCATTGACAAGCTTACTAAAGTGGCTCATTTTCTTCCGCCAAAGAATCTATCACAAGAGCTCACCGGCAGAGCTATACACCTCCGTAATTGTCTCCTTGCACGGTATTCGCAATTGATATCTTCAGACTGGAAGCATTTTCACTTCTAAGTTCGGGATTCTTTTCGAAGGCCATGGGCACCAAAGATTCGCTTTCAAAGACAGCTTTTCATCCTCAAACTAGTGGCCAAGTCGAGCGAAGTCAATCAAATCCTTGAAGATATGCTCGTGGCTTGTGTCATTTCTTTTGGCATGAAGTGGAAGAGGTTCCCATATGCCGAAGTTCTCTTACAACAACAGCTTCCTGCTTTAGTTCGCAAGGCCCCATTCGAAATTTATATGGCGTAAAGTGTCGATTCTCTCAATTGGTCCGAGACAGTGAACGCCAACTTTGGCAACGACTTGATCACGTGGTCAAGAAATGTGCAAAGTCATTCGTGAGAATCTTAAAGCCGCTAATCGCGCCTGTAAGGGCTATTATGATGACAAGCACCGTGATGTGGCTTTTGAAATCGGAGACCATGTCTACCTCCGCCTCTCCAATGAAAGGTACTGCCGCTTCGTATCAAAGGGAAGCTCGCCCCTAGATACGTGGGTCCTTTCAAGATCATTGGCAAAAGAGGCGATCTCGCCTATCAACTTGAGCTTCCATCCAACTTTGCAAACGGCACGATGTGTTTCACGTGTCACAGCTCCGCAAGTGCTTCAAGATTCCGAGCGATCATCAACTTTGAAGAAATTGACCTCCAAGAAGATCTTACTTATCATGAGCACCCCTGCTGTTATTCTTGAAGAAACCGAGCGCAAGACTCGAATAAGTCAATCAAATTCCTAAAAGTGAAGTGGTCACACCATTCGACAGAGAAGCCACCGGGAGCGCGAGGATCACCTCCGCTCCGAATATCCGAGTTCTTTTCACCTAGATCTCGGACGAGATCCTCTTGTAGTGGTGGAGTGTTGTAACACCCTGATGTATCTTTCCATATTTGTAACTCCAACTCTTGCCATTTTCGGATATGTGATATGATATTCCTCCGTGGTTGGGTTTTGTTTTCGCTTTTGCATTTTGTTCATGTCATGCATCTCATATCATGTCATCATGTGCATCTCATTTGCATACGTGTTCGCCTCATGATTCCGAGCATATTCCCGTCAGTCTGCTTTTGCAATCCGACACTCCTATGTTCCCCGACGCCCCTTTTGTTCTTTTTTCCGTAAAGCGGTGTTGAACATTCTCGAATGGACGAGCCTTGCCAAGTGGCCCTGGTATAGCACCGTAGACCACCTGTCAAGTTTCGGGTCATTTGGAGTTCGCTTGGTACTCCAACGGTTAACCGCTACCGCAAAGGCCTCTTTAGTTGCAGCCCAACACCCTCCAAAACAGCCCAATAACCCATCTAACTCCCTCCATGCCCTCGGTCGCTCGATCACGATCGTGGGCGAAAACTACACCCCATTTGGACTCTCCTAGCTCCTCTATGCCTATTTAAAGACCTCCTCAAATCCTGCAAACCCTAGTCCCTCGCTTTCCTCACATGGACACGTCCGGACGGCGCGGACCGCGCTCCACAGGCCAGAGCTAACGGGCTGACACGGGCCCTAGCTGGCCAGCCACAGGTCTGCCCTGCTGCCCGACAGGGCCCTCTGCTCAGGCCACACGATCACATGCATGCACAAGCCCGCTGCTCGCCACAGGCCATTCGCCTGCGCATCTGGTCGACCACTGCCACGCCATGAAGCCAAGTGCCTGCCTCTTCGCCCAACAGCTGCCGCCAGCCGCCCGACTGGCCGATCCCGACCGATCCGGATCCACAGACCATGACTTCTTCCCTCCAAATTCGCTAGTTTATTCTCATTATTTCGGCATTTTTCAACGTCCATCCTGCAACGTGCGCTCCTGCCTTGGCCAACCACTCCGCAAAGCTTCGTCTCGATCCGATCCCGATCCGATTCCGATTCCATGATCTTTCATTTGACTTCTTTCCCTCCAAATTCGTCTGAAGTTTTATTCGTCATTAATTTCGAGCATTTTTCAACGCATCACATCTCTGCAATTGGCTAGTTTTGGCCGTATAATTAGTCCAAAATGTTCGTCTCGAAGAGTACATCCATTTCCGGATTTCCATTGCATCATTTGCATTTGAGCTCATCTTGATGCCCGAAATGCTGTGAAAGATAGGCTTCAGATCGTTATCGTTTCAGATATTTTATCAAGTTTCCGAGCTAATTTTTGTCATTTTTCAGTTGAATTAGGTGCACCCTTATGAACTTGAGTCCTACATGTGAGTTGAAATAGTTTGCTCATCCATCCTTCCAGGTGGTTATGTTTCCATGTATTTTGTGAGCTATTTGTTGAATTGTTACTAGAACAAGCATTGTCAATTTAGTAGGGATGATGTTATTCCTGATTTCAGTGGACTTCAGTGATTTCACCAAGTCTTGTCCTGATGTTAATTTTATGCCATAGTGTTTAGGTTGTTTCAGAGAAGATCCATGAACCTTTTTGCAGCATGATTCAGTAAGGGTGAATTTATGAACATAATGGTATGGTGCTCTATCCATTCCATGTCCTTGTTGGCATTTATGGAGTAAGGTCTATGAACATGTTCATATTTCGTGCCTCTTACTTTTAGTCCTTGAAATTGTTTCCTGGCAGACTGCTTCTGCATTAATCGCATTCAATTTTCACAGGTCGGATGTAGTTGATTCCGCTTGTTAATGCTATGATGTTGTTCTGCCATGTATAGCTCCTATGCCATTGTTACTTCCTTGTGGGTGTATGCTTAGTTTTATCATGAGGTGCTCTGTTTAGTTGGAGTGCATCGAGCTCAAACATTGCCATGTGGAATCTGTTTTGAACCATCGTCCTGATTATTTCACTAAGTCTGAAATCTGTAATAAAACTTGCAATGTTTACATGGGTGCCATCATTTCTAAGGTCCTTTTGGCTTATGGTCAGTAAGGGACTATTGAAATATGCTTTGAGTAGAATCATGTCATGCCTTGCTTTGCTATTATAAGTTCCTGTAGCATGTTGTTTGCTTGCTCTAAACATGCCTTCCTGATGTTAATTCCTGCCATGTTAGTATTTTCACTAAGTCTGTGAACCTGATATTTTGAGCACTTTCACCATGCTTGTTTGAACATGTTATGATGTGATTTAGCCGTAGCTCAGTGCTCCTCTATTGTTAAGCATCTCCTGTAGTTCGTTGCCATATGCTTTGTTTTTATGTTGGGGTGCTGTAGCATAGTTTTGTGTTGCGTCTAAGTAGCATCGGGCTGTTAAACGCAGATTTGCGCCATTCTTGTTTTGCTTGTCATTTGCAAACCGTCATCCGATTCCGTGATCTTTATATCGATTTCAACCGAAATCATCTCATCTTTCCAGTGGCATACTTGGTTTGCCAAGTTGATGCCCGGTTCATCATTTTCCTTCCGAGCATACATATGCATTGCATATCACATCTCGCATAGCATGTCATGTATCAGCATCATATTGTTTGTGCATATGTTCCTTGTTTGATTGTGGTTCCGTTGTTTGTGTTCTTGCTTTGGGTAGAGCCGGAGACGAGTACGTGAACGAGGAGCCTGTTGAGAACGCCACGAGGATCAAGCCTTCGACAACTCGAGAACCTTACGCAAGATGACCATACCTTCAAATCACTTCTATCTTTGCTTGCTAGATGCTCGCTTTTGCTATGCCTATGCTGCGATACCTACCACTTGCTATATCATGCCACCCATATTGCCATGTCAACCTCTAACCATCCATGTCCTAGCAAACCGTTGATTGGCTATGTTACCGCTTGCTCAAATTTCTCTTATAGCGCTTAGTCAGTGAAGATGAAGTTTGTTCCTTGTGGAACACGGATATTTTGGGATATCACAATATCTATTGTTTTAATTAATGCATCTATATACTTGGTAAAGGGTGGAAGGCTCGCCTTATGCCCGTGTTTTGTTCCACTCTTGCCACCCTAGTTTCCGCCATACCGTGTTATGTTCCTTGATTTTATGCTCCTTACGCTGGCGGTGATTTATGGGACCCCTTGACAGCTTCGCTGAATAAAACTCCTCCAAAGAAGGCCCAACCTTGGTTTTACCATTTGCCACCTATACCTTTTTTCCTTGGTTTTGAGTCGAGGGTCATCTTTATTTTAACCCCCCGCCGTGTCCTTCGAGTGTTGGTCCAACTCGAGCGATGTCCGGCCCTTGGGCAACTCAGGTCTATGCCAACCCGACGTCTGCTCATCCGGTGCCCGAGAACGAGATATGTGCAGCTCCTATCGGGATTTGTCAAGCAGGAGGTCTTGCTGGTTTAGTTTTACCATTGTCGAAATGTCTTGATGTACCGGATACCGAAGTCTCGATCGGTGTGTCTTGGGTGAAGGTTTATTCCTTCGATGACCGTGAGAGCTTGTGATGGGTTGTTGGGACACCGCAGGTATTATCTTCAAAGCCGTGCCTGCGTTATGAGGCAGATGGGAATTTGTTAATGTCCGTTGTAGAAAACCCGAGTTGACCTTTAATTAAAATACATCAACCTGTATGTAACCGTGATGGTCTCTTCATGGAGTCCGGAAGTGAACACGGTGTTGGAGTTATGCTTGACGAAGTAGTCAGATCACTTTGATCGCTAATAGCTTCACGATCGCCGCTTTGCTTCTCTTCTCGCTTCTTTGTATGTAGCCACCATATATGCTAGCTTGCAGCAGCTCTCTTTTGACACCAGCCTTCCCTTGCTTAAATAGTCTTGATCTCAGGGTGTGAGATTGCTGAGTCCCTGTGGCTCATGATTCTACCAAAACAGATGCAGTATCGGTGATGCCTAGCAGATGGCGAACCGAGCTGAAGTGGGAATATGATGAGGCACTTGGTCGTTACTATGTTTCCTTTCCTGACGATTAGTAGTGGAGCCAGCTTAGCGATCGATCTATGTCGATGTGGGGTTTTCTTTATTTTGGTTCGAGTCGACCTTGATTGTATCTCGATGATGTAATGCTTTATTCATGTATTGTGTGAAGTGGCATCGTAAGCCAACTATGTACCTTTTCCCTTATGTATTACATGGATTGTGCGAAGATTACCTCACTTTGCGACATTGCTTTCAATGCGTTATGTTCTAAGTCGCTGTCGACACGGGAGCTATAGCCGATCGAGGGCGCACTAGTGCAAGTGGGAGTGTCGGGTTTACATATGCCAAAGGATGGCTTATCATGGTGGGGCGAGTAGAACGTCAGCGTGCTCGAAACGGATGAGGCGCAGACATGCACGCGGCGACCTTACCCAGCTCGGGTCTTCGGGAGATAACACCATCACGCTTCTCATGGGTCTCCGATGGTCACTATGGCTTAAAAGGTTACAAGGGTGCTCCTAGAGCTGTATCGGAGACGAGGGAGCTAGGTGCTCTTCTCCTCCTTGTCTATGTGTCTAACTCTATCCAAGGACTAACCTTTGCATGGGTGCCCGGGTTGAGAGATAGCCTTTCGGGTACAATAGTAATCTGATCGGCGTGGCCCCAACCGCTGGCCTTCAAGCCGCCCTTCTCGCCTGGGTCCGATCGGGTCCTGTGGACAGTCGACATTGTGCAGCACTCGATGACGCAGTTTGGTCATGGGGTCGTGGCAACAAGGCTGCCCTCGTCAGTGATCACCGCCGCCACTCCCCATCCAATCTGGTTTATGGCTTGGGGTCTCGCCGGGAGGCGCCGACCAGGAGGCCGACCCTCAGGCGCCTCTCCCGCTCGCCTCGATTCACCCACCGACGGTGGTCTGGCGATCTCGGGCCTGACAGAAGAAGGCACAAGCATCACGACCGTGGCGAGGTCAGGAGGCATGGCAACAAGCCAAGGCCGGAGATCTCCCCGATACGACTCACTATAGCTATGCCAACCCTCGAGGCGAGAGGGATGGCCATGTCGGGCCAGACAGACCGGTCTCCGTGGAAGGTCGCGCCGATCCATAGTCGGCGCTGAGGTCGCAAGCCGAGTCGGCTTGCTTTAGAGTCGCTGTCTGACTCGCTTCTCCAAAGGTCGCCACTGGGACTGCCTCCGGTCGCCACCTGACTCGCCAGAGGCGGCCAGCCCCGATGTCTTGAAGATCCCGGTCCCGGTTAGCCTACCCGGCCCATTACTCGACAAGAGTCCCCGGCCGTGAGATCGGGCGCCGCTTTAGGGGCTTCAACAGCTTAATCTTCCCACACTCGAGACTCCCGCTATTTTTGGGCCGACTCCAAGTCGGGCTCGCTCACGAGGGCCATATTCGAAGTCGCGACGGAAAACAGCGGCGATCGGATACGCCTCGCCATCATCGACGGTCCATTGCGGGCGCCACGGGGACAATAGTCTCGCCCACCCACGCTGGCATGGGACGGGTTGCGTGGGCCCGCCACCATCACGGCTTCGAGCGATCCGGCCATGGACGGTTGCGTTCCCTCATGTTGTTATCAGAACTTCAGGTAATCAGGCGGGGGCCTCAGCAGCTAATCCCACGCCCGCCTCGCTCTCAGCCCAGAGGGCTATAATAGCGGAGGAGCGGGCGACTGCACGCACACCTCTCCCCGCCTCTCGCTCTTCTTCCTCCGCCAGAGCCAAAGCATTTTTTGCCGGCGATGAGTTCCTTCCGCGCCTTCACCTCGCGCCCGCGCGGGATAGTTTTGACGGAGGTGGAGCACATCGAAGCTTTCTGTGACCCGCCTCCCCAAAGCATGACTGGTGCACGCCGCCTGCTCGGCCGGGAGAGATCCGCCTCAGCCGAAGGAGGGTGAGCGGTCGCCTCCGCCGCACTCATGCGCGGCTGGGCTTGCAGCGGATTCTTCCGCTGCCTCGAGTTCCACAGCTTGGCCGCACCACCTCACCCCAACGCTGGTAGGCTCCGCTCGCCACTCGTGCGGCTTACTCGGCGTTCTCCCACTCGAGCCTGGGGAGAGTTCTTCTTCAAGCTCGGACAGTCACCGCACGCCGCTCGCGCACCTACATCGGGTGCGGCGCCGATGGCTCAAAACCCTTTCCTCCCATCTCCTTGGTTAAGTCGGTGAAGATGTGGCAGAATCTTACTTCTACGTGAAGAACATCTCCACCGACGGCGATCGGGTCAATCTGCCACCTTCGACCTCGAGCCTCGACCGGGCAAGTGCGCTTGGTCCCACCGTCCAAGTCACTGCCCTCCGAGCCGGCCTGCGTGGCGCGACTCAGTTCTGCACAGCGGAGGGCCTGCTGGCCCGACCTTCCGCCGCCAGGCGATCGAGTCCTCCCTCCAGTGGTTGGCCTCACCTCATCCGCGATGAGCTGCCGCCACGATCCGAGCCGGCTGAGTACCAAGGAAATGCCCCGCTGGAGGTGGCGAATCTTGGTGAACTACATCGCGACCGCGAGTTCACGGAGAACTGCAGTTCTGCAAGGAGCCAGACATCGACAACCCTCCAATGGTAAGTCGTGATCCTTCAGAGCTTAATCTTCTTTGCAGCCGATTCGACTCTAATTGTTGTTGGTTTTTCGGCGAGTCTTCACGCCCCAGAATCGGGCGCCACGAGAGAGCCTCGCGACTACGCCCCATCGCGAGGACAGTTATGTCGACGATTCCCCGACTTGGGGGCGGCGGCTAGAGGCCGACGCCAAGGCGAAGTGAGAGGGGCGAGTGCCTCAGTGCCGGGCCACCTTCCGACCGGCCCGAGGATGACGCCGACGGAAGTCGCCCCACGCCTCAGCCGAGGGCCGGCCCTCCGCCAAGTCGGGCAAGAAGAGGCGCCACGCCAGCCGAGCGCACCCAAGGCAAATGTAAGGTTCAAGGGCGGCCACTAAGCGGGAGGAGGCGGCCGAGAAGGCCAACTGCTTCGAAGGAAGTGAGAAGGCCACCACTAGTTTCCGCGTGAGTCTTTTTCTTTTCATTTTCTTTGTTGGATCTTTATTCGAAGTCTTTTGATTTTTCCCTCCGTCTTCTTCGTAGCTCCCTCTCCTTGAGAGAGCCGCCCCTCCGCCATGGGGTCGGTAGAGACATCCGCCAACACCTGGCGGATTGATCCCGCCGACCTTCGGAGGCGAGAACGGAACGCGCGGAGAAGCGCGATGAAGAGGAGGCCGACCACCGAGAAGGCGGAGGCTGAGAAGGCGGCGCCAATGCCCATCGCGGATCGGAGGAGGCCGAGATCGCCGCCAGCAAAACGGCACGCCGAGGAGGTCGCGGCCGACGATGGCGATGCTTGTCCCTCCATTGTCGCGGCGCGCCGGGCTATGGAGTTCACGGGCAGACCGGAGAGGTCGGCGCCGAGAACCTTCGCGGAGGAGGGCGGCGACGCCTCGTCTCGGACACCCACGCCGCCTCGCCGCCGCCGCCTAGGAGGTCCGATGGCAAGCAGCCGTGGACCCGCAGATCCTCCATCATGACGATGCTGGAGGCGCGCTGCTTTTTCAGTCGCTGTGCGCAAGGCCACGCGAGAGGACGAGCTCGCGCCGCGAGCTCGGGAGATCGGGCGCCAAGTTCGGCGACCGACGCCGAGGCCTCCAGTGTCGCGCGCCACCGCTGGCTGCGCTGGAGGCGCACCGCCCGCTGAATCAGCCTCCCGGACGCCCAAACAAGCTGCGCGAGGAGAGCGACGCCCAAGTCTCGCACGAGAGCGATTCGCTGTGGACATCCGTCCGTATGTTTCTTTTTAAGTTTCGTTTCTCGTAGGGCGCGCTGCACCCATCGGGTGTAGTCCCCGAAGTTCGGTCACCGCTGAGCAGGTTCGAACTCTTCCGTGAGCTCCGAGGACTAACTTCCGCTTTTGCTGGCTTTTGTAGGAATATCATATCTCCGCCACGCCTTCAACCGCAACGCCGAGGAGCTGAAGAAGCGGACCCACCGACGGAAAGCCGAGGTGAGTTATTTTTCTTCGGCGCAGGCGCACTCCGCGGCGTAGTCCTCGAGATTTGGGCCGATCACGAAGAGCGGGCCGGATCTCCCGCGATCTACCTTATCGATGACTTTCTTGTCTTTTTCAATCTTCAGCGCCAACGCCGCCTCCAGAGCAGTGGGCGAGGCTAACACCGCCTGCCGCGCCAAGGAGGAGGAGGAGGCGGCTAAGCTCGCTCTAAGAGCGCGATCTCGCCGGCGACGCAGCCGCCGAAAGGTATGAGCTGCCCGAAGGCGCAGGACGACGCCAAGTCGCGGAGGATGCCTCATGGCCGAAGTTCGAGGTCGTAACTTCCGCTCGACTTATCGGGAGGCGGCGTCATCCGCTACCACGAGATCGAGGACATCGCCGACGGTAAGCCTTTTTGCTTCTTTTTGGTCTTCCGACTCGTGGTCGAGCTGATTTCTGATTTTCCGACTATCTTCTTTTCTGCCTTGGCAGATTTCTTTCCCGCCATTCACAAGCCGCCCCTCCGCCATTGAGGCGCTCGGAGGCGCAAGGGCGAAGGTGAGGTGATTGCCGCTAACGCCACCAACCATCGACGAGCAGCCTTCGAGCATCGGGCTCGCTTCGCCCCGCTCACCGCTGGCTGGCCTTCAGCTGCGTTTGCCCAAGTGGTTGCTGCCTGGCCGGACGTGCGGCTTCAGACCGCCACCGGACCACCGACCGGCCGAGGCGCCCGCCGCTGAGGCTTGAAGGCTCGCCCGGCCGAGCACGCCGAGCCCAAGTTTGTCAAGGGGTGGTATCCGGGCTGACTCTGACCGCTGCCGATTCTCGTCCGAGGCCCAGCAAGCCGAGGTCGAGAAGGCGCTTTGTCGAGCAAGGCGGCTATCGCCGAGTACATGGACACCAGTCTTTGTGCCCGAAGGATCAAGGCGGCGAGGAGGCACTGCCGGACTGGTTCGGGATGAACCTCGAGTACGAGGAAGACTCCGGAGGTGATTGACTCCAGCGGCCGAGGAGGAGGATGAGTCGGAGGACGGAGGCGAGGAGGAGGTGCCAAAGACGGCAGCGGCCAGCCTCAGCCCGATCAAGGCTTCCAAGAACAAGCCGTGTAAGGACAGCAGGACTGCCACGAGGCGACTCAAGCCGAGACCGCCCAGCCAATCGCCTGCATCCGACACCGCTTTCACCTCCGATCTCCGGCCCGAGGCCGCCTCCTAGACTGCTTGCTTTTCGTTTTATTAATCCTTTTGCAAGACTTGTTAGATTCGAACAATTCCACCCTGGTCTGTATCCTCGAATTTTATTCGAGACTTCGCCGACGGCCTTATGTAAATATTTATCTAATTTCCGCCTTTCCTTGCTTTTTGCTCCTTATACTTTTTCGCCTTTCCTTTAGTTGCCGCTTGCGGTTGCAGTCGTCATGGATCGTCACGGTCAAGTGCTTGGCTACTTCAGAAGGCAAGTACTTAGCGCTTAGAGTTTTTTCAGAATCGGTTAGAATCGACAGCCGACTATTCGAGAGTCGGCTGTCCTTGATAAAGTCGAGACGGCGAGCCGACCGCTTCATGAGTCGCCTGGGGAGGCTGGTAGCCGGCTTGGGCTATGCATAAGCTTTAGGTCCTTAGCTATTTTTCACGCCAGACGCCGTTTGCTTGTCCTCGCTCGCCGGCTAGCCGCTTCCATGAGGCGGCTTTTGACAGAGATGGCTTGAGCGCTAACGACATTTTCTCGACTACGTAAAGCATTTCATAGAAGAGGTGAGTCCCCGTCGACTAGTCGGACTCGGTGCCGCATAAAGATGATAAAAAAGAGCAAAGATATTCGAAGCGAGTACTTATCATACGATAATCAAAAGGCAGTCCCCGAGCTCGCCCGGGCCCTAAGGTCTTAGTACTTTAATACAAAGAGGGTAGTGCGATACATATCGATCAATCGAAAATCTTCAAGAAGATTCGCTCCACGGCGCCTGCTTTTGCCGAGTCGCCTCTTGCGCGCCGAGGCTTCGAGGCCGATCGATAGTAGGCGCTGCTCCCTAGCACCTTGCCGATGATGAAGGGACCTTCCCAAGGCGCCGACAACTTGGTTGGCCGCTGTCCTCCGAATCAGCCGGAGCACAAGGTCGCCTCTTGAACGATCTTGGCTTGACCTTGCGGTTGTAGTATCGGGCAGACTCACGGTAGATGCCGATCGATCGAGTGCCAACAATGACCCTCTTCCAGAGGTCGACGCCGCCTTGGCGGTTTCTTCGCTTCCTCCGTACATGGAGACTCTGAGAGTCGAACTCTATATCCGTGGGATGACGGTCAAGACCATAGACGAGGAAGAAAGGCGGAAGCCGCTGACTTGTTTGGGGTTGTGCGCAGACTCGTGAGGACGGCAGCAGTCTTCGACCCAACACCGCCGAACGCCGAGTGGTTCACCAATCGAGGCTTGATCCCGACAGATGAGGCCATTGGTTCGTCCACCGCCGCTTGATCATGGATGGGCAACGGACGCTAAGTCTGGCCGGATGCTCGCGCAGCAGAACGAGCTAAGGCGCCTTTTACGGTTGGTGCCGCTGTCGGTGATGATGCTGGCGGTATGCCGCATCGCGACCGGTGATGTCGGTAATGAAGGTTACGGCTGTAGGCCTGCTCAATTTCTTGATAGGCTTTGCTTCCACCCACTTGGTGAACTTGTCCATCGCGACTAAGCAAATGAGTTAGGCCGCCGGCCGCCTTGAATGGTCCTCATGTCCGTGCCCCAAACTGTGAAGGGCCAGTAATGGGGATTGTCTTCATGAAGCCGTCAAGGGGCTTGGAGCGAACATCCGCACCCCTTGCATTTTTGGACTAGCTCTTTAGCTTCTTCCAGCAGGCGGCCAAAGAAACCGTGTCGAAGGCTTTGGCCACGAGTGCCCTCAAGGCCGCATGGTGGCCAGACTCGCCGATGATGTCCCCGAGGATCGCTTTTTCTTCGATTCTACGCAGCCAGGACACCAAGGACACGCACGGACTAGCTCTCTGCTGACTATGGTGTATGCTGCCGCCGCGCTGCACTTGCCGAGCCAAGATCTCGGCTCGCTGGTAATTCTTGTTCACTAGAAACCCGAGGATGGCAGCCTATGAAGGTGCTGCTATCTCTTCAACTCGCTACCACAGCGACTTGGACAAGGGTGGCTGGGCTGGGAGGCGGCGGTTGAGTCCGCCGCTTGCGGATTGAGAGAATCTCGTGATGATTGGGGCAGCCTCGCCGTTGGCATAGCCCCGGCCGACCGGGCGCAGCCCCGGCCGGTTTCAACTGCGGGCTTTTTGAGGTCGTCAGGGGCCTTGAGTCGGATCCGCATTTCGCGAGCCGCACGAAAATGGAGTCCGACAAGTGAAGGCTTGATAGACGGCTTGAGGAGGCGCCAAGGGCGACGCCAGAAGGTATCGCCATAGTGGAGCCGACTCGTGCAAGGCATCCGCTGATCGTTGTCGCTTTCTGGCACGTGAAGGAATTCACACTAAATATCCGCCGAGTTGCTGCACCAGAAGCGTAGCTTGCCACGCTTGCATCTTTTGGCGCCCCACGGATGATTGCCGAACCACTAAGTCGGAGTCGCCATAGCACGATCCGCGATGCCGAGTTCTTTGGCAAGTCGGAGCCCATGGATGAGCGCTCATATTCGGGCACGTTGTGGAGGCGGCGGTGATTTGCAGCACGATTTGAGCTTGTCGCCTTGGGAGGAGATCACGCGCCCAAGGCCTGCGATCTTGGAGCCGCAAGGCATTCTCCAATGAGTGGAGTCGCGCCGGCAGGCTATCGGGTCTCGCCCAATGATGAGGAAGTCCCACATGATTTGATGGCATGTGCGGGCTGGTAGTAGATGGGGCTAGATCTATAGCCCATTTGGCCACTCTGCCGAGGCGCCTGCTTCCAATGATCTCATGAGTGGAGGGTGCAAACCATAGTGATTGGATGTTTGAAAGTAGGGCTTCAATTTCTGGCGTAAATGCACGCCAGAACACATCTTCCGATAGTGAGGGTAGTTTTGCTTGAGGTCGACAAGATTTCGCCTGTAATATACCGGTCTTCGGACAGGAGCGCTTTTCCTCCTTGCGCCGACTATATGATCGGTCGACACTCGGCCGGTGGCGGTAATGTACAAGAGCATGGGCTCTTTGGGAGCTCTGAGCCGCCAACACGGGGAGAGTCAACATCTTCTTCGGGCTTGGAGAAATGCCTCATCCGGCCTTTGTGGTTCCACTCAAAAGGTGGTCTTTCATCGCTGATACAAAGGCGTAGCCGCCACCGATCGATAAATCGCCGATGGACGCCAGCAGCCGGTGAACTGCGACATCCAACAATGGCTGGTACTCCATTCTCTCAATGGCCTTGATCTTCACGGGTTGCACTTATGCCGCTGCTCGAGACCGGAAGCCAAGGAGCTGGCCGGTACCGGGACTCAACACGCACTTCTGGGTGAGCTTGATCCGAATCGGCGAAATTTTCAAAGGTCTTTTGAGGTCTTCCACAGTCATTCCCCACGCTTCCCTTCACCACCACATCATCCACATAGACATGGGCGTTCGCCGAGTTGCTTGAGGAGGCACTTCGCATGCAACGCAAAAGGTGGCGCCGCATTTCTTAAGCCAACGCCATTGTCGAGCTAAGGCTCCAAATGGCGGATGAATGCGTCTCATTTTCGCCTGATTCAACTTGATCCGGTGGTATCCCGAGTATGCGCTCAGGGAAACTCAACACTCGCATCCTGGCCAGGAGTCTATCACCGATCAATCTGGCAAAGCAAACGGGTCCTTTGGGCAGGCTTTATTGAGGCTTGTGTAGTCGATGCACATCCGCCACGCTTGTTCTTCTTCAAAGACTAAAGACCGGTTTGCTAGCCACTCTAGAAAGAACACTTCCATGATGAAGCCGCTGCCGAGCCGGTATCTCTTCTCCAACAACTTCTTTTTCTTCCGACAGCGGCGCAAGGGCTGCCTGACGGCTTCATCCGCCGACGTAGCTTGTGCTCGCGAACCTGGCACACCCGCATGTCCTGGGGACCATGCGAAGATGTCCCGATTCTCACAGAGGAAATCGACGAGCTCGCTTTTTTGCCAAGGCCTGACTTCACGTAACAGATTCTCCGGGTGCCTGGGTCCAGGGGTATCTTCTTGGTTTCTTTAGCCGTCTTGAATGATCCTTCTACCGACTCTTCGGTCGGGCGACATCTCCGGTGCTTTCCGCCATCGCCACGACTCTCAAGGAGCCGCTTCTACCGCAATCACCAAAGACTCGCCAGCCGATCGCTTAGGTCCGTGTAAGCGACATTCTTTGTAGTCGCCAATGGTCGAATCCCTTGAACTCGCATCTTCATTTTGAGATAGGCTTAGTGGGGAATCACATGAACTTGGCCAAGGCAGCGCCAAGCAAGGCGGGTATGGGCTCTCCAAGTCCACCACCGAACTGCGACCGCTCTCGCGAAGTGATCTTTGTCTCCGAAGAGGACGCCTATCGATCTTGCCGATCGGTGAATAGAGAGGCCGGTACAATTCCATGGAACACAAGGCGGCTTTCATACCTGCCTTCGCCGATTCCGAAGCTCCATGGTGTCTTTGTACAGATGTTTATGCCGCCTCGCCTATCAGACCCGAAGAACCGCGCCGCCTATCGCGACAAGGTCGACCTAAGACAGTGGCATAAGAGCTCGGTCTCGATCACTCGGTGATCCGCCCGACTCAAACTTGAGAGGCCTCTGACCAATGCATGAACTCGAGCATCCGCTGCATCGCCTTTCTGTATGTGCGCCGCTAGGCGGTCATCTCTTCACACGTGAACACTACGAGGCTCCGGGCTTTTCTCGAACTCGTTTGGATCAAGCGCTCGACCGCCGAGCTGCTTCGTGCTTGGGCGGGCGGCAGAGGCGGCGCTCTGCAGCAGGCAGAGGAGTGAGGCCGCCTCTTGGCTTCCGAGCAGCTGGCACTTTCTTGTGGTGTGGTTCAAGGCTTCAGGCCGTGGAACTTGGTAAGGACCATCCAAAGTCGCTTATAGGAGAAAGCCGCAACCAATTGACTTGCCGCGTTGGCTACGGAGGCTGCCTCCCTCTGATCTTCCATCTGCCACCGCCGATCTGGAAGTCGGCCAGGGCCTTGCGCTTGTTGTCGCTTTTGTTGTCCGACCGGTGTCTCCAAATTTCTGGGAGCCTGGGAGTCACTTTGCTAGCTGCTGACTTGAATCTCCGCCTTCATAGAGGAGTCGGTCAGAAGCAATTTATCTCCAATGACTAGCAGCTCGCAAGGGTTTCTGCCTGCCGCAGAGGAGCTTGGTTGAGGAGGGTGCCTCCGCACCCGCAGTGAAGTACTCAATAGCTTGCACCTGGCACGCCGCAGGAGTTTGTCCCCCGCAGGAGGTAGTCGCGCTGATTCTTCAGGCCTTGCACGCACAAGGAGAGCCGGGCGCTTGGGAGGTCTTTGTACCGGTGAAGGGTAATGAAGGCTTCGTGAAGTCGACCGCTGTTGATGTGGGCTTCAGTTGTTTCAGCCATGTCCTGCCGTGCTTTGAGCATGAGAGGAACATACTTATGGAACTGCTTGTTCGCTTTAAGGCTTTGGAAGGCG
>JAHHZJ010007865.1:0-43047 GCA_021437245.1 Aegilops speltoides | reverse complement strand
GTAAATGGGGTGGAAAATGCCTAGTTTAAATGGTGCACTTTATTTTGCAGTTTAACAACTTTAAAATATGTTTTAGGGCAGAACAGTACCAAATCCAAAACATGCACATGAGGTTTTTCCTAATTGTTGTTTATTCTTCCTACCTCATTTAAACTTGCTTAAATAGTTAGTTTCCATTATGCTTCACCCTTGCCATGTTTAATAACATTTAATATTGTTGAGTAGCTTATAACTAGAGAGAACTAAATAATTGATGGTAGGTTTGTCAATATGCAACTCGCTGCATATTGAGCTCCACTTAACTTGTAGTATCGGCTTGTTGCACTTTGCCATGCCATGCCTCATTAAACCGGACATGCATCATGTTTGTTGGCATCATGCCTTGTTCATGTGTGGTGTGTTTACCTATGTTGTGTGCTTCTTCTTGTTAGTTCCTGCTTGCTATGATCGTGAGGATTCGCTCGCTTCGTCTGCTCATCTTCTTCATGGACTCGTTTCTTCTTCCTTGCGGGATCTCGTGCAAGATGACCGCTACCTCGATCTCACTACTATCATTGCTATGCTTAGTTGCCTCATTCTTTCGCTATGCTGCGCTACCTATTACCTGCTTGTCCAGCCCCATATTGCCTTGAACCTCTAACCTTGACACCTTTCCTATGCAAACCGTTGTTTGGCTATGTTACCGCTTTGCTCAGCCCTCTTATAGCATTGCTAGTTGCGTGAAGTTGAAGATTTCTCCATGGTGGACTGGGTTTATGTTTGGATATCACAATATCTCTTATATTATTAATGCATCTATATACTTGGTAAAGGGTGGAAGGCTCGGCCTTATGCCCGGTGTTTTGTTCCACTCTTGTCGCCTCTAGTTTCGCCATACCGTGTTATGTTCCCGGATTTTATGCCCCTAACGCGTCGGGTGATTTATGGGACCCTGATGCTCGCTTTGAATAAACTTGTCCAAAGAAGGCCCAACATTGCCTTTTTACCATTTGCCTCACCACCACCTACTTTTCCCTTGGGAGTAATTAACCCAAGGGTCATCTTTATTATAGCCCCCGGCCAAGGCTTGTCTGCGCTGGTCCAAACAAGAGCACCGTATGGGACCATCCCTTGGCAACTTGGGTTACGCTACCTGACGCTTAGCTCATCCGGTCGTGGCTCGAGACGAGATACGCTGCTACTATCGTGGATGTCGGCACCGGAGGTTTTGTTGGTCTTGTTTTACCATTGTCGAAATGTCTTGATGTACCGGATACCGAGTCCGACGGAGTGTCTCTGTGAAGGTCTATTCTTCGATGATCGCGAGAGCTTGTCATGGGCTGTTGGGACACCCCGCAGGTTTAAACTTTCGAGAGCCGTGTCCTCGTTATGTGGCGATGGGAATTTGTTAATGTCCGTTGTAGATAACTTGACACTTGATCCAATTAAAACGATCAATCAAGGTGTAGCGGATGGTCTTTCTGCGGAGTCCGGGAAGTGAACACGGTTTCGGGTTATGTTTGACGAAGTAGGTGTTTAGGATCACCTTTGATCATTGCTAGTTGACGACTGCCCGCTTTCTTCTTCTCGCTTTATTTATGATGTTAGCCACCATATATGCTTAGTCGCTGCAACCTCACCACTTTACCCCTTCCTTTCCTTTGCTTTGCTAGTCTTGAAACCCATGGTAATGGGATTGCGAGTCCTCGTGGCTCACCAGATACTTCCAAAACCAGTTTGTGTGCCTATGTTAATGAGCAGGTGACGAACCCAGTCAAGGAGGAGCTCGATGAAGATCTTGCCTTTGTGTTGTTTCGCTCTAGTTGATCAAGAGGAGCCCATGGGGTCGATCGACCTTTGTCGATTTGGGGTTCTTCTTTATTTTGGTTCCGTAGTCGGACCTTGATTGTATCCGGATGATGTAATGCTTTATTCATGTATTTGTGTGAAGTGGATTGTGCCAACTATGTATCTTTTTTCCTTATGTATTACTTGTTGTATCAAGATTACCTCACTTATGCAATTGCTTTCAATGCGTTATGCTTCTAAGTCGGCTTCGACACGGGAGATATAGCCGCATCGAGGCATGACAAGTTGGTAATCGAGCTTCCCGACCTTAGGAGCCCCAACGCTTGATCGCTTTAGGCGAGTTGTGTCTAGAAAATGTTTTGAGTCATTTAGGATTATATATCGGAGAGTTAGGATTTTTTACTCCTCTCCCTTCGCCGCCTGTGAGGTATCCCGACGAGGTTTTGACTTTCTTCTCAAATTTCACTAAAAAATTTAGGATCACGCGGGTATCTTGGAATCGCCCGATGGTTTTATGATGACAACATTGTCTTGGTGCCTCCCGCCGCAGGGTTTTTTAGTGGAGGTGTCCCGGGAGTTGAGCTCGAGGTGTTGTCATCATAATTTTATCGCAGGCTCGAATACCGGTTTAGTACGACATCGAAAAATCTCTTTTATGCGCTTGTTGGTGAGATAACCCGCTAACCCAAAGATCGAGGTGAGTACGGTAGTATTTCCATGACTTGTATAATTGATGCTTTTCAAGGTTGAGGTACACGATTCCGGGTTTTTGTTATGTGTCGACGGATGGATAACAGCTTGGATGTAGGTATTGTTAGTTTGGGTGAGATATATTGCTTCCCCGTATCCCCAACACCGATTGCATAACCGTAAAGTTTTGAGTTTTATAGGTGGGAATTCAAGTAGCTCCTAGAATATCTTTTCGAGATGCATGATATGGGATTGGGTAAATTCATCATATGTATTTGTTCCGCTTATTCTGCAAGCCAATCCTTTGTTTTGTTTTATTTATGGTATTCGAGTTGTTTCAAAGTCAAATGTTGAATCCATACCTTTCCTAAACGGTGTTCTCATATTGCTATGTGAATACTAATCCTTTTGATCATTCAAAGTTGTCATGTTAATTTTTTCCAACCGTGCGCTTCCTTCGAGATGATCCCATCATTCTCCCCATCCGCAAGATCATTTCTAAGTTTTCAACGGTGTTTGTTTCATCCGTCCCAAGTTGCCTTTGTTTTTCCCGCCTCCCAACCCTTTTTCTTCAAGGACACATATTTCTTAATCAAGTATTCATTTATTCATGTGAAGTCTCTTCATTCTTTTCAATCAATGTTCTTATCTGGTGATTTCTCATGAAGATGCTCAATAGTTTCAAGTTCATCATCCTTCATTGTTGTTTCTTCTCCGTGGATCCTATAGCTTTGTAACACCCTGGATACAACTTTCCATATTCGAACTCCAACTCTTGCCTTTTCCGGAGATGTGATATGTTATTTCTTCCGTGGTTGGATTTTGTTTTTGATTTGCATTTTGTTCATGTCTTGCATTTCATCATCGCATCACACGCATTGCATTGGCATCGCTTATAAACTTGCATCCGCCGAGTTCCGCCTCTTCTTGCTTTGTGGACCATTCCGAGACCAACCAGGTTGTTGGGTCCTCTTGTCCGACCGCTTGACCCTCTCACATTTTACTCGCACTTGCGTGTCCGAACTCCCCGAACCCGACCCGGCAAATATTACTGCTCGTCCGGATCATCCCTAACGCCTACACAATATCTCCGCTTTCTTATTTGGACTCCCTAGCTATATTTTTCATGACTGCTCGCTTCCGATCCGAGGACCGAGATAGCCCTTAACCTAACGGGAGGTATATATATCCACCTGGATTTTGGACAAACCCTAAAATCTAGGACCTGTCCCATCACTCCCATCTCCGCCGCCACTCTCTGGATCCATCCCGCCACCCACCGGTCTTGTTCTCGCCAGCCACCAGCCAACCAGATCCGATCCAGCCAACCTTCCATCTCACCATCGGATCAAAGATCCGACGACCGAGCTGCTCTCAGAGGCCCTCGCCTCCGCCCTCCTCGATCCAGACGAGAGGAGCTCGAAGCCACCGCCCCTCCTTAGGAACCAGCTTCCCGCCCAATCCCCGTGGTTATCCTGCAGAAGGAAGATGGCTCAGATTTTAATGAAGAGGACTTGCATGCAATAAATCGTAAAGACGCCCACTTCATGGTCAATTGGCGAAGAAGCCATTTGGAGCACTATCAAGCCCAATACAATGATCGTAACAGCGGTGTCCGCTCCAACTTTTGAGCCGAAAATTTGATCCCTCCAACTGTAGCACACTTATGCTCCTCGACATTGAACCGCCAACTTTGATTCATGAAGAAGCTGTTTTTCAAGATCGATGGGCATCGATCGACTTCGTGATTTCCACCAATGGGTAGGGAAGAGGATGTCAAGCGGGGAGGACGAAGAATAGTCTTGAACCGTAGCCGGTTTAATAATGATCATTTGGGCATCGTGTCGCTTTTGTAATAGCTTTAGCCAAACTTTATTGCCTGGTATGCCTTCAGCATCGAGTAAACCTTGTTTGATTCACGCCTCGCAACCAAAGAGAGAACTTGGCGTGTGAGACCGCCACCGTTTATGGCATCCAATATGTGCTTATGTATTGAAAATTAATTAGTATGTGATACAAATACCGCCATATCTGGCATAAAGCTGGCATAGCCAATCTTGAAGCGGAGGCTTTCTTGTTAAAACCATAACCGCCTTGAGAAACAATAACTCCCATGTAGGCGCTTGAATGAGCACAAGCCCCTAGTTTCTCCATAAAGATGGACCGAAGATAGTAAACCGAAAAAGTAAAACTGTTGAAATATTCGACTGCGGCGCTTATCGCTTGGTATCGATAGCTAAACCGAGAAAATATTCATCATGTTGGAAACGCAACAAAAATCAAATACCAAATATGGCAACAAAGGCAATAACACTTTGTAAAAAGGAGAGCTGCTTTGAGCTGGTCGATGGCATTACCATGGTCGATGCTACCAAGCCCTCAAGGTGTAGCGATGGTGCTAGTGCCAGTGTCCCAAAAGACTCGTATAGCACGCCGCCAAGTGGCGTGACATTGGTCTGGTTCGACTAAGCCCCATGGCGCTGGCCCTAGTGGTCAAGAGGCGCGGACCGTTCAGACATGACCGTGTCCCCAATGATCTAGTGGCTTTCGCTTATCAAGAGGTGTAGCACCGGTTCGGATACACCAAGCCCCCAAGTGATAAATATAATTGTCAAGGGTAAACCGAAGGTCGCTTGAAAATGTAAACGCCTGTAACCACGCATGAAAAGAAAGACAGAGACCCCCTTTGTCGAGGCCCTGATTTTTATTATATCAAAAGATAATATATACATTGTTATGCTATGTACATAAACCGAGCCGATGACTCATGTGTAGTAAGGTCAAGATGAGCTACATTCCACGGCTCGTTGGTCTCCTCCTCCGACGACGTGAGTCTTTATGCTCTCGAATATCAACCAGATAATAGGAGCCGTTATGCGATTCTTGTCGACCACAAAGGGCCCTTCCAAGGTGGGGATAGCTTGTGCATGTCTGTTCGATCTTGATGAGACGGCACCAAATCGCTTCCGAAAAGCTCGTTTTAACCCGCGGCTGTGATAACGACGAAGGTCTTGCTGGTAAATCGCTGATCGAAGGTTGCTACATCACGCCTCATCCAGCAGATCCAAAGCGCCCGTCCGCCGCCGCTTCATTGTCCGCTTTAACATAAGCCGCCACACGGGCGAAGTCGTGCCGAATATCATCGGGGAGAACTGCCCGCCCATAAACCATGAAAAGGGCGTAACCAGACCGCCATGAGTATTGATACTCCATAGCACCGATGGGAGCTCTTCAACCCAAAGACTCAAGGCCCCTTGTAATGGGACCGAAGTCGCGGTTTGATGCCTCGCAATATTTCCCGATTAGCACGCCTCGCTCGCCTGCTGATTGGGGTGCGCCATCGACACATCAAGCCGGATATGCTCAGGTCACAAAATTCTTTCATAGCTCCTTTGGACAGATTGGTGCCATTGTCGCGATGATACTGTGGAAAGCCAAACCGAAAATCACCTTTTGATAAACAGCACCGCCGCCGCAAGATCACACTTATCGACAGTTCGCTCAATCCACTTGGTGAACTTGTCCACCGCCACCAACAGATGGGTCTTCTTATCTTGGATCTCTTAAAAGGTCCGACCATATCCAGCCCCCATGTTGCAAACGCCATGTTATCGGATCATCCTCAACTCCCGTGCGTATATGGGCACGCTCGAGAATTTCGACACCCATCACAAGAGCTGACCAAATCCTCCGTGACAAGATGAGTTAACCAAGAGAACCTGCGGACGGAACGCCGCCACCAAGGACTTTGAACCTGATGGTGCCCGCAATCCCTTCGTGGATTTCTTAAAATTTCGCCACCTTCCTCGTGGGAAACAGCGCTGAAATGCCCTCAAACGCCATGATGATGCAACTCACCATTGATAATCGCATGGACTTGAACGCGGGTTACCCGCCTCGCTAGAATCTCATCTCTGCAATTCTCGAGTCATATATGCAAGATAAGGCACCGCCCAATCCGAATAGCGTAATGCTGCCACCAATCGGGCCTTCGGTCGAATTGCCAACCGCTTACCAGGAGCTGAATCGACGGTTTGTGCAAGATGTCGAGGAAAACATTAGGGGAACCGTTTACGCCGAGAACCCAGCCGGCTTAGCGCTCCTCCGCTTCGCTCTTCCGCCCATCCACATGATCTACTTGATATCCCTTGAAGCACCTCGCAATATTATCCACCTCTCCGATAGGGCAGCCATGAGGGGGTCCTAGAATCCCAAGTGCTGACACTTGTCGCGCCACTGTGTCCGAAGTCACCAAAACACTGACCCGCCAAGTTCATTTCTTAGCCATCCGGAGACCATGGAGTAAAGCCTCGACTCAGCTGCATTATTAGTACAAGGGAACATTAGACGGAGAACGAATAAAACTTATCACCGGAAGTTAACACGACTCCACCCCGAGCCTTCCAATCGCTCGACCCATCAAGTGATAGTCCAAGATGTATGATCCGCTTCTCCTCCGAGCTTGCAACTCCGCCCAATCATTAATGAAGTCAAGCGCCAGGATTTCACCGCCATGGGTATATTTGAGCCCGGCGCCCAAGCTCGATGGCCCATTTTGCAATCCGCCGCCGCCTCCCGGTTTTGTATGATATCACCCAAGGAGCTGAACTAACCATCGTAATAGGATGCCTTGGAAATATTGTTTCAGCCCTTCCTGGCATAAAAACACCATAGACTAACTTCGCCAATGCGGATACTCTGCTTGGATTCAATAAGTACTCACGATATAATAAACCGCCGTTGAACCGATATTCCTTTCTCGCCTTACGCCGACCATTAGCTAGCACGCCATCGCCGCCAGATTGCTGCCACATATAAGAACAACGGTTGTCAATCAAGGCCGCAAGGATCGGCGGATTGGCCAATTGCCGCTTTAGGTCCTCGAAGCTTCGTCTGCATCGACTTGCATAAACCGATCTGCTTTCCTCAAGATTCGTACAAAGGAATAGCTTTCCAAGTCGGCCGATAAATCACCTGTGGCCGCAATCCGCTCGCCAAGCGTTGAACGCCATCGATACACTTTGGTTTAGCCAGGAGGTGATCGCTTAATTTTCTCCGGTTGGCTTCGATCCTCTCGTTGATACCAGAACCCCAATAGCTTGCCACCGGACACCAAAACACATTTGGCCGGATTAATCATCATCTTATAAATACGCAGTTGTCGAAGGTCCTTCAAATCGCCCACCGCCGCCTCCTTCGTTTTGATTTTACCACAATGTCATCCACAGGCATGCACATTGCGCCAACTGTATGCAAACAATTTCGCACACACCACCGACGCGGGTTTGGGCGCCTTGAGCCCAAAAGGCATAGAGACATAGCGTAGGCTCCAAAGGAGTTATAAACGCCGCTTTCTCCGGTCCTTAATCGCCATCTTGATTTGATGATATCCAGTACGCGGCCCAAGAAACTTAAACGCCACATCTCGCCGTGGCATCGATAATCCGATCAATGCGGGAGAGCAAATGGATCCGCCGGACAAGCTTTGTTAAGATCTCGTAGTCCACATACACGTGTGCCGCTTAAGGACTAGTAACGGATTAGCGAGCCACTCGATGAAACACTCGACGATAAAGCAGCCGCCGGTTCGGCTACTTTTTCTCCAATGGCCTTGCGCTTTTCCTCATTAAACGGGCGGAGGAACTGTTTCACCGGTTTATACTTAGGATCCACATTATGTGTGCTCAACGAAGTTCTCTACACCGGCATGTCAAGGCTTCCATGCAAAATGTCCCGGTTCTCACGGATGAACTCGGCGAGCGCCGCTTCCTATTTGGGATCCAGGTTGGCATCGATGGTGAATTGCTTAGATGATTCGCCGGTACAAAGTCAACAAGCTTGGTTTCATTACCGATTTAAATTTCAGATCTGAGTCATGCTCAGAGTAGGCTTCTTCAGAGGGCATGTCCGCCGGATCAACATTATCCTTATAGAATTTCAACTCTCTCAGAGTACGCATCATCAGGTAAGCTGCATCTCCTTCCTCACATTCCAAAGTTTACTCGCATTCCATGCACCGTTATTGTTCCTTTGTAACCCGCATTTTAAGTGCAAGTAGATATAACAAGGTCGCGCCATGAACTTGGCATAAGCCGCCCAAACAGGCATGATATGGGCTCAATCTTTACCACTTCAAAGGTTAGCTTTTCGCATCGAGAATCATATTCGCTCCAAAGGCCACATCCAAGGCTATCTTGCCAATGGATACGCAGATTTGCCCGGCACTACACCATGGAACACCGTGTTGGACGGTCCGAGATCTTTATCCTGTGAGACCCATGCGACGGAAAGTGTCATAATACAATATATTGATGCTTTCCTCCATCCATAAGTACCTTAGTAAACTTATAGCCCCCAACTTGGGGGTCCACCAATAAAGCCACCGACCCGGATTATCAACCCGGGGATGGTCCTTCGCCCATGTGATCGGCTGCCTCACTAACGAGATACCGTGGCACAGCCGGTTCAATAGATTCATCGCCTGCTTGTGAAGCTTTCTATCCCGCTTGTCCAAACCGGGTCAGAAAATATGATATCGCTCACGCTCAACTGCTATCGGCTCGATAGCTCGACCTGCTGTCATTGCTACCTTGATTGTTCCGTTGTTGAAATTGCTCGTTGTGCCTCAACCGAAGTCTGGCCTTGACCCGCCCATGAAAAACGGAACTGAACCGCCACCGATCCTTGATCATATCGAAAGCATCGAGTTTTGAACGCCATAATAGAACAGTCCTTCCAAAGATGATTCGATGGTTTTTTCGGTCCTGTTTAGGACAGGCTGATTCAGCAAGTAATTTAAACGGTTCCGCACAAGATTTGGACCCCGATTCGCGGTTTCACGCCGCTGGCCTCTCGCCCTGCACTAGTGTTAGCTACAAAATCATCAGCCTTTGCGCTTTGCCCCGCTTCATGACTCGCCTTTGACATGCTGCTGCTTGAGTTGCCATTCTTTTTTCCCTTCCCGCTTCGCCTTCATCTATCTCAGATCCTTGGTAACCGCTCGATCGCATATTTTACCAAAGCGGTCATGAGGGTTCCTGATCGCGTAACCGCTCATACGCCCCAGCTTCAGCCAGAGGTTCAAACCGGCAGCTTGCTTTAGCGTGATGATCGCCGAGTCGGCCGTTGATCCGTCCGAGGAGGTAAAATCTCGACACACGGCTGCACTCCAAATGTTGTGGACTCCTTCTTCCTAACGCAAGCCGCCAAGTCCACTATGGACTTCGCTGTTTACATGTATCTTTGAAATTTGATAAACCGGTCCAAGAATCGACCCCATGAACTGATCGAATTGGCTATGTGCTTTTCAACCAAGTACGGGTTGTACCTCCATCATCATGGTGAAGTATTTGCACATGCCGCTTCATCAACATCAAGCATCTCCATGGCTATCTCATAACTCTCAACCCACGCCTCGGGGATAGATCGGCAAGTAATTCGCACCTTACGTGGCCTTTAAAACTTTAGGCAACGCATATCATGCTAAAGCGGGTTAAACAGCACTCCCAAAGCGGAGGAAACTCCTGGTCCCGTGGAAGGAGGTAGGCTATCATGGTGCCGAACCACATCACCCCGGCCGCTAACTCGCCTCCCTCGCGAGCTCGGGCCCGATCTACTACCTCCCGAGCATTACGAAGCGCTTTATCAGTTGTTGCCTCGGCCGCTTCTCGTCCCCTGCTACTTGACAGGTCGGTTCATCCATGCGCCATCGTAGTCTGGCTTGACGGGTGAGTGAATCCGTCGCGCTATATGAATATGCTCGCTGGGTTAGTGCAGTCCGAGAAGCTCTTAACCCGCCGGTGTCTCAATTGTTTGGGGAATCTCCTTCAACCGGATTGCTCTCCAATCGCAGCCGCGCGCAATAAGGTTGTCCATAGGGTTAGAGTAATGCCCGGAGGCATCTCAGACGGCGCGGAGGCATCACCGTATTTCGCCGGGGCTCCATCTGGCGTGGCTGGACCGCCGCTCCCGCCTCCCGGGCGCTCGATCCGCTACCCTGTGGCCGGGCGGGTTGTCCGGCCTCGTGTTCGGAAGAGGTTTCTAGGGTCAACCGGATGGCAGGCGCGACCGTATTTCCGCTTTAACACCTTGACGCTTCTGGTCGAGCATGAGTCTGGGTGCTTATGATCTAAAGCGCCCGCCTGAGGCTGCGCCCTTCTTCGCCGCTAGATCCATGGCTCGCGGATTCGCTCTTCACTCTTGCAATCTCCGTGATTATGAGCCTCGATCTGCCGGATTATCTCCGCCATGAGCGCCGCTGCATCAAACAGATTGACAAACTTGAATCATGGACGACCGCCTTCTCGCCTTTCGCCGCTGGCCACAACTGAAAGTATCGCCGCGGGTCGATTTAAAGGTTATGCTCGCATCACGGCGAATATGCCGATCCGTTCAGCTGGCTTGGGGGTCCGAATATCACACCGCCGGAACAGCCCCCGATCATACCATCTCGCACTGATATAATGACTCGCTTTCCCGCCGAGGATTCATCGCCGAATAAACGACGGTCTCGCTACCGTGATTCGAATCGGTATCACATTCCTTCCATGGGTAACCTTAAGACATGCTTCACCGCGGTTTAGCCCGCTGGTTCAAGGCCACGAGCTGCCTCGACGAGGTCGGTGCGTATGTCCGCCAGCCCTCCGATCTTGCCGATGAAGACGCAGTATGCCGCCAAGGGGACCCGTATCCATACTTGATTGAATCGCCTCGACCCATCCCAAGATCGCCGATAGATCCGCCGATTGACTCTTGGTCATCCGCCCACGACGTAGCCTTCAGTCCTTTGAGCTTTCTCCAAGATCGCCAAACTATCGCGAGCAGCCCCACGGGGTGCCAACCTCGTCGATTTGTCACGGCAGATGTCCTAGTACGAGGACTTAGTCGTGGAGCCATCGCGAACGGGTTTACTTGGGGTTAAAGCGACACAAAGACACGAGGGTTTATACTTAGTTCGCCCCTTCGATGAAGGTAAAAGTACGCCTAGTTGTGATGGAATTGATGTAATCTCGATGGCTAGGAGCAAATAAGCTTCGCTTAGGCTCGAGATGTTGTTGTCCCTGAATCAGCCGCCGGTCGCCCCTTATATACACGGGTGACGCTTCGGTTTTTATAGTCCCAACCGTTCATACTGATCCCCGTTGGTATCTCTATTCCTAACTTATAGCACAAGTTACATCAGCCGGTTTACGGCCACAAGGTCTAAGCTAACCACAGCCTGGGCCTTTACATGATTACACTACGGGAGTTAAACCGCCCAAGCTCGCGGTTTATACCTAGTGGTAATATCCCCAACAGATCCCCAACGCCCAACCCAGCTCCACCCACTCGCTTCCACCGCACACCCATCCAGCACCGAGCCACCCGCAGCTGCTGCTGCCCATGCCTCAGGAGCCAGCAAGCCTGTGCCTGGGCTCGCCTCGCCGCCTGGCTCTCAGCCACGGCTACCATTGCCTCTCATTGTCTGTGCCAACACCGCGCCCCGTCTTTTTCCTTCCCTCTCCTCCTCATGGTTTTCTTCTCCCTGAGTTGTTGCTGTCTGCTGTCCAACTCAAGGCCGCGCCAAACCTCCACTGACCCCTGCCTCCGTCGATCCGCCAGGGTGACGGCCGGATCTCACAAGGCGCGACCTGCCCGCCTCGCCTGCCTCCGATTGCCCCTGACCATGAGCCCCGCCGGAGACGCGCTAAGCTGCCGCTGGCCTGCTTGCAAGGAGAGCGCCTACCACCGCCTCAGATCGCCCTCGGATCGGCCTCCTCTTCTCTCGCCCAGCCGCCCAAGGCCCATCGCCACCGCTTAAACTCAGCCTCTGCCATTGCAGAGCTCAGCCTTTCTCCACCAAACTGCCCAAGGCCCAGGTGAGCAGCCCCGCCCAGATCCTCCTCAGGACTGCCCAAACAGATCGGCCTGTAGTAGTTTTTTTTCGCTCGAATTTGTCTATTTATCCGAGGATTAACTGCTTTACGTAAAACCCCTAGACCTCATGCATTTAATATTTAATTAACTGCATCGGATTAAAACAAACTTTATATGTAAGATGCTTAGAATTTTGTCTAGTTTAATAATATGCCACTTTCATCCATGTCTAAAATGCTTAAAATGCTGTTTGTTTAAATTTGCTTAAATGCCATGTTAAAATGCTTTTATTTCATAACTATTTAACCGTAGCTCGAATTATATAAACTTTATATGTAAATGGGGTGGAAAATGCCTAGTTTAACATGGTGCACTTTATTTTGCTGTTTAACAACTTTAAAATATGTTTTAGGGCAGAACAGTACCAAATCCAAAACATGCACATGAGGTTTTTCCTAATTGTTGTTTATTCTTCCCGCCTCATTTAAACTTTTGCTTAAATAGTTAGTTTCATTATGCTTCACCCTTGCCATGTTTAATAACATTTAATATTGTTGAGTAGCTTATAACTAGAGAGAACTAAATAATTGATGTGGTGTTTTGTCAATATGCAACTCGCTGCATATTGAGCTCCACTTAACTTGTAGTATCTTTGTTGACTTTGCCATGCCATGCCTCATTAAACCGACATGCATCATGTTTGTTGTGCACCATGCCTTGTTCATGTGGTGTGTTTACCTATGTTGTGTGCTTCTTCTTGTTAGTTCCTGTTTTGTTATGCATCGCGAGGATTTGTTCATTCGCCCGCTTCGTCTTCTTCATGGACTCGTTTTTCTTCCTTATGATCTCGTGCAAGATGACTTACTCGATCTCACTACTATCATTGCTATGTTAGTTGCCTCGTTTTTCTTCGCTATGCCGCGCTATCTATTACCTGCTTGTCCAGCCATCCCATATTGCCTTGAACCTCTAACCTTGACACCTTTCCTATGCAAACCGTTGTTTGGCTATGTTACCGCTTGCTCAAATTTCTCTTATAGCTGCTATGAAGCAGGTGTTGAAGATTTTCCATGGTGGACAGGGTTTATGTTGGGATATCACAATATCTCTTATATTATTAATGCATCTATATAATTGGTAAAGGGGTGAAGGCTCGCCTTATGCCATGTGTTTTGTTCCACTCTCCGCCCCTAGTTTCCATCATACCAAGTTATGTTCCCGGATTTTCGTCCCTAACGCGTCGGGTGATTTATGGACCCCCCGATGTCTTTGAATAAAACTTGTCCAAAGAAGGCCCAACAATGCCTTTTACCATTTGCCTCACCACCACCTACTTCTTTTCCCTTGGGAGTAATTAACCCAAGGGTCATCTTCATTATAGCCCCCGGCCGCTGCTTGTCTAGCATTGGTCCAAACTAGAGCACCATGGACCATCCTTGGCAACTTGGGTTACGCCGGTACTCAGACGCTTAGCTCATCCGGTCATGGCCTCGAGATTTAGATACACGTTACTATCGTGGATGTCAAGACGGAGGTTTTGCGGTCTTGTTTTACACATTGTCAAATGTCTTGATGTACCGGGATACCGAGTCCGATCGGAGTGTCTCTCGTGAAGGTCTATTCTTCGATGATCGCGAGAGCTTGTCATGGGTTGTTGGGACACCGCAGGTTTAAACTTTCGAGAGCCGTGCCTGCGGTTATGTGGCGATGGGAATTTGTTAATGTCCGGTTGTAGATAACTTGACACTTGATCCGAATTAAAACGCATCAATCAAGGTAGTAGCGTGATGGTCTCTTCGGAGTCCGGAAGTGAACACGGTTTCGGGTTATGTTTGACGAAGTAGGTGTTCGATCACCCTTGATCATTGCTAGTTGATGACTGCCCGCTTGCTCTCTTCGCTTCTTATTTGCGATGTTAGCCACCATATATGCTTAGTCGCCGCAAGAACCTCACCACTTTACCCCTTCCTTTCCCTTGCTTTATAGTCTTGAAACCCATGGTAATGGGATTGGAGTCCTCGCGGGCTCACCGATACTTCCAAAACCAGTTTGCGTGTGCCTATGTTAATGAAAGCAGTGACGAACCCAGCTCAAGGAGGAGCTCGATGAAGATCTCTTGCCTTTGTGTTGTTTCTGCTCTAGTTGATCAAGAGGGAGCCCAGCTGGGGTCGATCGGGGACCTTTTGTCGAGGGGTTCTTCTTTATTTTGGTTCCGTAGTCGGACCTGATTGTATCTGATGATGTAATGCTTTATTCATGTATTTGTGTGAAGTGTATATTGAAGCCAACTATGTATCTTTTTTCCTTATGTATTACTTGGTTGTGTGAAGATTACCTCACTTGCGACATTGCTTTCAATGCGGTTATGCCTCTAAGTCGTGCTTCGACATGTGGGAGATATAGCCGCATCGAGGGCGTGACATCTTCTCCTTGCTCCAAGTTCCAACACCTGAGCCCCAGATTCAGCCGATCTTCAATACGTCCGCCCGACCTTCGTGGTTTGTGGATGCCTTCCTCCGTCACAGAGGAGGATGTGCTAAAGCTGCGGAGGCCGGCACTGCCCCACGAGATTTCCAGACAGTCGCCCACTGGGCAGGTTGCACTCCACTCCCCCAATGGCGTGAGGCTGCCTCAGATCCCACCTCCGGGGTTTAGGCTTCTCGACGACCCTTCGTGAGAGGGCCTCATGTTCTACTACGGGCTGGATTTTCACGACTTGGCCTGAGTCCATCCTCCATATTTCCGCATTCATTTATGCTCATGGAGCCTTTCCTCCACACCCCCCACTTCGCCCGTGGGTCAAGACCTTCAATGTGGAGTCAAGATGATCGGGGGCGCTGCTGAGTGCGGCGGGTGGCTATAAGGAGGGCTGATGCCCCAGGGGCCCGAGGGCTCTTCCAAGAGGAGCCTGGCCAGGCGCAGGAGGTTCTATATATCGCTCAAGGGCAGCAAGCAAAGCCGCCGCCTTCATTCCGCCTCGGACCTCCACGCCGATTGATGGTGGGTCAACCAAGGCTCAATTGGGGCCGTTCAAGATGTGCTTTATTGTGGCCTTCGAGACCTCCAAGCGAGGGAGATCAATCTGGTGTGGTGATGCAGTGTCATGCTAATCAGCCTGCAAACGCCGGGCCCTTCCGTTATGGGAGTTCAACTGAGGGACCACGAACTCTCCAACACTTCATGGGTATGACGCCTGTGGAGATGTATGTTGCCTTGATCGCAGCGGCGTGGTCCGAATTGACCGAGGATGTGCCTAAGCCGCAATCGCCCGACACAGGTAGCTCGAGTCCGGACGCCTGCTTGTTTGCTTTTCTCAAGTTTGCCTTCTAACCCATTATTGTTCATCAGAGGGTAGCGCGATCTGGCCGAGCAAGGTGTCCGCCCTCCTGTGAGACCGCACCGAGCCCGCAGGCTGGTCGAAATGGAGGTCACACGAGAAGGGGCGATGGGGAAATAGAAGAGCTATTACTTCACCAAGGGGGCGCTCAAGAGGGGGGGATCAAACTCTTTCCGTGGGGAGAAGAGGACCGCCTCAAAAGACCAAGGCAAAGCCCCTAAGCGGGGAAGAAATTCGCTGAGGGTCCCCTGATCCGGGAGAACCCGGACGCATAATCGCCCTAAAAGATCAGCCTCCAATGAGCGTGAGTAGGGAAAAAGGGGGGTTCATTAATAAGAAAATACCCCTATTTGTGCTTCGTGGATAACCGAAATTTTTATCTTACGCCGATCTCGGCGCTCTTCATGAGCTCGCTCGGGGATCTTCGCCCGAGATGATGGAGAGCGAATGCCTCCGTCACAAGCGCTGTCGGACAGGCGGACGAGCCTCAAGTATCGGCCCCGAGGGTATCCTGTGAGTCCGTGGGACCGAGAGTTCGGGCGCCAACTAGTGTCCGCCGGGAGCCAAGGATCCGCTGAGAGGGCGCCCATTTCGTAAGATCACCGCTTGATGAGTATGGTGATGAAGGATTTCGCCCGCCGAAAGCGGATTGCATAGTGCCGCGGGAGTTTGCTGCGGATTTGAGGTACGCAAGAACGACACACCTTTTTGATACCGCACATATAGCGCGCTCAGACAGATAGTAGCCCCGAGACTCGGTAGGTTGTCGGAAGCGACGCTGCGTCGAGGATCAAAATCGCAGTAATGAATGTCGCCATTCCTATGCAGGTGGCGGATAGTCCGGCTAGCTGGACTAGTGGAGTTCGCGAGTTAACGCGGCAACTCGATGTGGCGGATGCGACATCGCTTTGTCAACCGCGCGACTGACGAGTCGCAAGGTAAATAAATTCTCCGCAATACTTATTTAAGGGAGTCAAAGCCCGCTCGATAATATATATGTTGTGATACGACGCAGTTGCCGCTGTGGAGAGTTTTTCGGGCCGAGCTTGCTCAAGCTAAGGAGCAAGCCCGAAGGAGTGATGGCTGCCCGAGGGCGGCCGAGGAGTTGAAAGCCAAAAGGTCTGCACACCCGCTTGCCAGGAAAAGATGGCTCAATTATGTGAAATTGAAGGATGCTCGCCGACCGCAACGAGGCTCTTGAAAAGGAGCGCTTATCGAGCGGGAAGACCTGGGAAGACCACCGCCGAGGCTAAGGATGCCCGATCCGCAATGCGGCTATGAAGGAGGAGTTGCCCAGTCGAGATATTGTGGTCGCAGGCCTTTTCATCGCTACCGACGATTTTTGATCCGGTATGCCCAACTTGGCCAGTCAAGGGGTCCAGAGGATCCATATATGGACTTAGCAAGTGCGGTTGATGTCACAGCACTTCCGAGCTGGAAGGATCACAAGACTAAGAGCTATTTTGGTCTCAATTTATAGTCCGGATCGCTCACTCGCTGACCGATCGGTTGGCCGAATGGGCTGAGCTGAACAGATTGTCCGGACTTGCTATGATCGATATCGTGGCTCGCGTCCGCCGAGAGGCCCAAGGAGACGAGCTATTTCGCTTGTCAGTAGCACTGGAGTGGTGCCGCATATCAAGGAGATGAAGCGGTTTGCAGATAGAAGGCGCTACGGATGGCCTTTGCCCGGTGGAAGACACATTGATGTAGATGGATGCCACCGCTATTGCAGCCCAGGTTCGGACGAAGCAAGTTACCCGCCAGCACTATTTTGGGGAAGGCGCGGGCGCAGTGTAATAGAGTCGCAGGTTTCAAAAATGTCACGCTCAAATGAACGCTTTATCTTGTAAAACAATGATTATGTTGTAACCGCTTATACTTGTGCTCCAAGTATTAAAATATCTCCTGCGCGCCGCTTATGTATACATTTGTATAACCCGAAGATTGCGCTTCAGCTTCAGCCCCACGCATAAGTTATGGGTGTTCGCAAAAAATAGCGATTTTCACACTTAATCCTACGCCTTGCCCCAGAGGTGGTGGCGAGCAAACGAGGCAATCCGGACTATGATGTTTATCACTTTCACTTAGCTGTGAAACTCCACTCACCCCAAAGAATGGAATGCAACTTGGTTCTACTGGCAGACACCTCCCCCAAGGTGAAAATCCTTTACCTCGGTTTCGCACCAGAGCGCTCAAGAACACACATCCCTTTCCTCAACGACGACCGCGAAAGGAGAGAAGTAGATTCGCCTCCCAACTGTCCAAGCTCCGCCTTTATGGCCAACGGTTTGACTGGATCGATCCGCACGCTGTCAAGTTATCTTGGGGCATACTGCCTTAAGCCGCGTGCCCGGTTTGATGTGTCAAGACATCGGTAGTGTCGGCGACTCCACTTCGACACACCAAATTAGAACTGTCTCAAGACGGTTGCTGTGATTCGCTGAGGAAAATGCCGAATGAACCGGAGCACCTCGCGCCCAAACCGCTTGGCCCTCATCGCACTTTCAACACACCTCCCGCGTAAGCTCTCGATCAGGCCGCCATTTTAATTTTTTGCCATTACTTTCACGCTTGCAATTCTCAATTGCTTCCGATCCAGTCTGATGATCCATTCTCGAGCAAGAAGCTCGCAAGACAAAGCGGATAAGGCCACAGCGGCAAAACCGCCCAAAACGAAAGTTGTCAAGAAGCTCGCCCATAAGAGGAAAAACCACGGGCTTCGTCTGATCCGCCATCGGCGATGATGTGGGTAATCCGAACTTGATTCTCTTGGCTTGTTTTTTACACGCCTTATTGATGACGCATGCTTGTCGATGATTTGGCGAAGCCAGCGAACGCTGGATTTGCCGAGGTAATCATTCTCTACTCCGATTCAACAAGCTTACCTTCCCTAAAATGGCGCGGGCAAACCGGAAAGTTAGCTTTTCTCATCACTCTTGCTCACTTGGATCCCCAACTTATGAAGACGCAGAGAGACGAGGCTCGCTGCACAACCCGCAAGACAAGGACAGGTAGTTACTTCGGGCGGCTTATCAACAGCCCGCTCGAAACGCCGCAGACCGAGGTTTCCAACCATTTTATTATGTCGAATTCCAAAGCGGGTTTATTCCACAACCTCTTAATCCGTCTGACCGATTATCGTCACTTCATTCGTCTCTTCCGCGTAATCGTTACCACTAACCGCCATCATAAGATAGCCAGCCGGGTAAGCCAACATGACCATACATACTTGTAAATTTCTTCAGAATGTACGTGTCTTTATTTCTCTCGCTTTCTTTCAGACCAAACCGAAGCCCAAAGCAAGAAAGCTCGCTTTGAAAAAACACGAGGAGGTTGCCACCTCCGATCATGAGCGTGCACGGATCGTGATAATATCGCTTTGAAGATATTCCAAACAATCCCTCGTTCAAGAAGATGTGATACTGCAGGAGAGGCCTACATGATGCTTCAATGTTCTGCTGATCCGCCTACAAGCATTCATCCAGCCTCGAAAGCCTCCTAGCCTCGCCAAACCACTGCGGTTTACTCAATCCGTCGAATCGAAAAGATGACGATGTGGTAATTACTGGGATGGGCCACTGAACCGGCAATGCCGCTACCTTAACCCGCACACCGTAAAAGAGGACTCGCTGCCTTTTAAGAAAGGAAAATGGAATGTAGAGCTGGAAACATACGCCGTATGAGCGCTTCAAGACCTTCATTCCGGATATCTGAACCGGCTTTACAAAGAGCCGTGATTATGAAGCTGGCTTGGCGAAACTGGATGAGAGACAAGTTTGAGGTAACGCTCTTTCCGTCATATCGATATAATGATCCTCAGAGTCTCTAAGGGCGGGTTTGCACCCTTTGATCAAACTGGTACTTGATAATTTTCTTTGACACTTTGCAATCTTCCCTGATAACCGCCAAGGTTGGTTTAAGTATGCAAACCTAAACCGTACTCAAAAACTGCTTATCAACACTTTTAGTAAACTCCAATAGCCATTAGCCCTCAAGTGCCGAAGTTGAATATGCGATTGAACTTGGGACTTGTCCATGTATTAGTAGTAGAAAAATTTGAAGGTACATTAGCCCTCAAGTGTCAAGCATATAACAATGTTGTGTGGTTGATACTTGCACTTTAATTGTCAATGACGACACGCATCAATGTGCGTGCTGATGTATATCAAGGATGGCCGGATTGCCGATTTACTGATTTCGGCATTGGAGACTCCAGAGGCTTGAGATGACAAGGCCAAGAAGGAGCTGACTATTGCCCCGGCTGCCGCAGTAGAAACGAAGGACAAAATGAAGAAGGAACAGTTGTCTGGCTACGGAGAAGGCTAATCTTGCTCAAGCGGGCGGAAATGCTCAAGCCGCCTTAAACCGGGTGGTAGATGATTCGACAAACCGTGAAGCGGCAAGTGCATTCTATGACGGCAGCCATCTTCGTAATTCTCCTCCGTGAATAAGTGTAATTGTACTTGTCGGTATCTCCAAAGATCTTATTAAAACTCGTCTCTGCTGAGGAAATGCGTGCACGCGATTGGACACTTGGGGAATGACGTATGAAGAAAACTCAAAGTCAGTATACACCTTTAGTAGAACAGTCAGATACCGAGCCCAACGTGTGATTACTTACAATGTCACACAATAACCCGGCGCAGCCTTTTAATCCAAGATACCTTGACCTGCTATCCATCCCGCCTTCCCGGATTGAAGAGGTAAAGAAATCGCTGCACGAACCGGAGCGATCAACACTCTTGATCCGGGCTAAAGCCCGGTGCCGGATTTTGATCCAAAGGAAGCAGCCTGTGGTTATCCTAAAGGTGAAGGAAGATGGCTCAGACTTTAATGAAGAGGACTTGCATGCAATAAATCGCGGCAGACGCCCACCGCGTGGTCAATTCGCGAAGAAGCCGATTGGAGCACTATCAAGCTTCCAATACAATGATCAGAACAAGCGGTGTCCGCCTCCAACTTTTGAGCCGGAAAATTTGATCCCTCCAACCAGTAGCACACTTATGCTCCTCGACATTGAACCGCCAACTTTGATTCATGAAGAAGCTGTTTTTCAAGACCGATGGGCATCGACGGACTTCCGTGGATTTCAAACCAATGGGTAGGGAAGAGGATGCCAAGTTGGGAGGATTAAGAATAGTCTTGAACCGTAACCGGTTTAACAATGATCATTTGGGCATCGTGTTGCCTTTGTAACAGCCTTTAGCCAAACTTTATTGCCTCGGGTATGCCTTCGCGCATCGAAAGTAAACCTTTGTTTGATTCACGCCTCGCAACTAAAAGAGTAAATTCTATGGCGTGTGAGACCGCCACCGTTTATGGCATCCAATATGTGCTTATGTATTGAAAATTAATTAGTATGTGATACAAATACCTGCCATATCTGGCATAAAGCAGGCATAGCCAATCTTGAAGCGGAGGCTTTCTTGTTAAAACCATAACCGCCTTGAGAAACAATAACTCCTATGTAGGCGCTACAATGAGCACAAGCCCTGAAGTTTCTCCATAAAGATGGACCGAAGATAGTAAACCGAAAAAGTAAAACCGTTGAAATATCGGACTGCAGCGCTTATCAGCTTGGTAACGATAGCTAAACCGAGAAAATATTCATCATGTTGGAAACGCAACAAAAATCAAATACCAAATATGGCAACAAAGGCAATAACACTTTGTAAAAAAGGAGAGCCGCTTTGAGCCTGGTCGATGGCATTACCATGGTCGATGCTACCAAGCCCCTCAAGGTGTAGCGATGGAAAGTAGTGCCAGCCGTCCCCAAAGACTCGTATAGTACGCCGCCAAGTGGCGTGACATTGGTTCTGGTTCGACCAAGCCTCTATGGCGCTCGGCCCTAGTGGCCGACTCAAGAGGCGTGGACCGGTTCGTATATGACCGTGTCCCCAATGATCTAGTGGCTTTCGCTTATCAAGAGGTGTAGCACCGGTTCGGATAATACCAAGCCCCCAAGTGATAAATATAATTGTCAAGGGTAAACCGAAGGTCGCTTTGAAAACAGAAACGCCTGTAACCACACGCATGAAAAGAAAGACAGAGACCCCGCTTGGTCGAGGCCCTGATTTTTATTATATCAAAAGATAATATATACATTGTTATGCGTTATACATAAACCCAGCCGATGACTCATGTGTAGTAAGGTCAAGATGAGCTACATTCCACGGCTCGTTGGTCTCCTCCTCCGACGACGTGAGTCTTTATGCTCTCGAATATCAACCAGATAATAGGAGCCGTTATGCGATTCTTGTCGACCACTAAAGGGCCCTTCCTAAGGTGGGGATAGCTTGTGCATGTTCCGTTCGATCTTGATGAGACGGCACCAAATCGCCTTCCGAAAAGCTCGGGTTTTAACCCGCGGTCTGTGATAACGACGAAGGTCTTACAGGTAAATCGCTGATCGAGCGGGTGCTACATCACGCCTCCTCATCCAGCAGATCCAAAGCGCCCGTCAGCCGCCGCTTCATTGTCCGGCTTCAACATAAGCCGCCACACGGGCGAAGTCGTGCCGAATATCATCGGGGAGAATCGCCTCCGCCCATAAACCATGAAAAGGGCGTAACTGTGAGATTCCGTTTGGCGTAGTATTGATACTCCATAGCACCGATGGGAGCTCTTCAACCCAAAGACTCAAGGCCCTTTTGTAATGGGACCAGAAGTCGCGGTTTGATGCCTCGCAATATTTCCCCGATTAGCACGCCTCGCTCGCCTGCTGGATTAAAGTGCGCCATCGACACATACATCGCTTCGATATGCTCAAGGTCACAAAATTCTTTCATAGTTCCCTTGGACAGATTGGTGCCATTGTCGCGATGATACTGTGGAAAGCCAAACCGAAAATCACCTTTTGATGTCCCATCACCGCTGTCGCAAGATCACACTTACCGACAGTTCGCCTCAATCCACTTGGTGAACTTGTCCATCGCCACCAACAGATGGGTCTTCTTATCTTTGATCTCTTAAAAGGCCCAACCATATCCAGCCCCTATGTTGCAAACGCCATGTTATCGGATCATCCTCAACTCCCGTGTTAAGCATGGGCACGCTCGAGAATTTCTCGACACCCATCACAAGAGTTGACCAAATCCTCCGTGACAAGATGAGCCGTTAACCAAGAGAAACCTGCGATTTGAACGCCACCACCAAGGACTTTGAACCGCATGGTGCCCGCAATCCCTTCGTGGATTTCTCTTAAAATTTCGCCACCTTCCTCAGGGAAACACAGCGTTGAAATGCCCTCAAACGTCGCGATGATGCAACTCACCATTGATAATCGCTATGGACTTGAACGCCGGTTACCCGCCTCGGCAGAATCTCATCCTCCGCAATTCTCTCGAGTCATATATGCAAGATAAGGCACCGCCCAATCCGAATAGCGCATGTAATGCTGCTACCAATCGGGCCTTCGGGTCGAATTGCCAACTGGCTCACCAGGAGCCGAACTGACGGTTTCAGTAAGATGTCGAGGAAAACATTAGGGGAACTGGTTGACGCTGAGAACCCAGCCGGCTTAAAGCGCCTCCGCTTCGCTCTTCCGCCCATCCACATGATCTACTTGATATCCCCTTAAGCACCCTCGCAATATTATCCACCTCGCCGATAGGGCAGCCATGAGGGGGTCCTAGAATCCTAAGTGCCGACACTTGCTGCGCCACTGTGTCCGAAGTCACCAAAACACTGGACCCGCTCAAGTTCATTTCCTTAGCCATCCGGAGACCATGGAGTAAAGCCTCAGACTCAGCCGCATTATTAGTACAAGGGAACATTAGACGGAGAACGAATAAAACTTATCACCTCGCGGGAAGCACACGACCAAATTTCTCGAGCCTTCCAACCGCTCGGACCCATCGGGCGGATAGTCCAAAGATGTATGATCCGCTTCTCCTCCGAGCTTGCAACTCCGCCCAATCATTAATGAAGTCAATGTTAGCCAGGATTTCACCGCCGTATGTGGTATATATTTGAGCTATGGTGCCCAAGCTCGATGGCCCATTTTGCAATCCGCCACCGCTTCCCGGTTTTGTATGATATCACCCAAGGAGCTGAACTAACCAATCGTAATAGGATGCCCTTGGAAATATTGTTTCAGCCCTTCCTGCCATAAAAACACCATAGACTAACTTCGCCAATGCGGATACTCTGCTTGGATTCAATAAGTACTCGCCGATATAATAAACCGCCGCTGAACCGGATATTCTTTTCTCGCCTCACGCCGACCACAAGCTAGCTACGCCATCAGCCGCCAGATTGGCGCCATACATAAGAACAACGGTTCGTTGTCAATCGGCGCCGTAAGGATCGGGCGGATTGGCCAATTGCCGCTTTAGGTCCTCGAAAGTTTCCGTCTGGATCGACTCGCATAAACTGATCTGGTTTTCCAAGATCCGTAAAGGAATAGCTTTCTTCCAAGTCGCAATACAAACCGACTCTGAATACCGCAATCCGCCTGCCAAGCTTGAACGCCATCGATACACTTTGGTTTAGCCAGGAGGTGATCGCTTTAATTTTCTCCGGTTGGCTTCGATCCTCCGTTGGATACCAGAACTCCCAATAGCTTGCCACCGACACCAAAAACACATTTGGTCGGATTAATCATCATCTTATAATACAGAAGGGTCGAAGGTCCTTCAAATCGCCCACCACCGCCTCCTTCGCTTTGATTTACCACACGTCATCCACATAGGCATGCACATTGCGCCAATCTGCATGCAAACAATTCCGCACACACCACGACACGTGGCTTGGGCGCCTTGAGCCCAAAAGGCATAGAGACATAGCAGTAGGCTCCAAAGGGAGTTATAAACGCCGCTTTTCTCCGGTCCTTAACTGCCATCTTGATTTGATGATATCCGTGAGTACGCCGCCCAAGAAACTTAAACGCCACATTCTGGCCGTGGCATCGATAATCCGATCAATGCGGGAGAGCAATGGATCCGCCGGACAAGCTTTGTTAAGATCTCGTAGGTCCACACACATACGCCAGCCGCCGCTTCTTAAGGACTAGCACCGATTAGCGACAGCCACTCCGATGAAACACTTACGATAAAGCCACCTGCCGCCTCGGCTACTTCTTCTCCAATGGCCTTGGCGCTTTTCCTCATTAAACCGGGCGGAGGAACTGCTTTCACCGGTTTATACTTAGGGATCCACATTATGTGTGCTTTCAACGAGTTCTCTTGGTACAACCTGGCATGTCGAAGGCTTCCATGCAAAATGTCCTGCCTTTCACTGATGAACTCGATGAGCGCGCTCCTTCCTATTTGGGGATCCAAAGTTGGCAATCGATGGTGAATTGCTTAGATGATTCGCCTCGGTACAAAGTCAACAAGCTTGGTTTCAAATTACCGATTTAAATTTCAGATCTGAAGTCATGCTCCGTAGTAGGCTTCTTCAGAGGGGCCATGTCCGCCGGATCAACATTATCCTTATAGAATTTCAACCTTCGTAGCATGTACTGCATCATCAAGGTAAGCTGCATCTCCTTCCTCACATTCCAAAGCGAATTCTATTCGATTTCCATGCACCGTTATTGTTCCTTTGTAAACCCGCAGATTTTAAGCTGCAAGTAGATATAACAAGGTCGCCATGAACTTGGCATAAGCCGCCGCCCAAACAGGCATGATATGGGCTCAATCTTTACCACTTCAAAGGTTAGCTTTTCGCATCGAGAATCATATTCGCTCCAAAGGCCACATCCAAGGCTATCTTGCCAATGGATACGCAGATTTGCCCGCACTACACCATGGAACACCGTGTTGGACTTGTCTGAGATCTTTATCTGTGAGACCCATGCGACGGAAAGTGTCATAATACAATATATTGATGCCGCTTCCTCCATCCATAAGTACCTTAGTAAACTTATAGCCCCCAACTTGGGGGTCCACCACCAGTGCTACCGACCCGGATTATCAACCCGGGGATGGTCTTCCGCTTCCATGTGCGGGCTGCTCGACTAACGAGATACCGTGGCACAGCCCGGTTCATCATTCCATTCGCCTGCTTGTGAAGCTTTCTATCCCGCTTGTCCAAACCGGGTCGTAAAATATGATATCGCTTCGCCGCTCAACCGCTTTTGGCCGGCTCGATAGCTCGGACGCTGCTGCTAGGTCGCCGCTACCTTGATTGTTCTCGTTGTTGAAATTGCTCGTCAGTGCCTCGAACCGAAGCTCCGCCTTGACCCGCCCATGAAAAACGGAACTCCGAACCGCCACCGATCCTTGGATCATATCGAAAGCATCGAAGTTTTTGAACGCCTGCATAATAGAACAGTCCTTCCAAAGATGATTCGATGGGTTTTCTTTTCGTCCTTGTTTAGGACAGTACTGATTCAGCAAGTAATTTAAACGGTTCGCACTCAAGATTTGGACCCCGATTCGCTGGTTTCTACGCCACTGGCCTGGCGTCCTGTGCACTAGTGTTAGCTACAAAATCATCACGCTTGGCGCTATGCCCTGGGGCTCTAATGACTCGCCGGTTTGACATGCTGCTGCTTGAGTTGCCATTCTTTTTTCCCTTCCCTCGCTTCGCCTTCATCTATCTCGTGATCCTTGGTAACCGCCTCAATCGGGCATATTTTACCAAAGCGGTCATGAGGGTTCTCGTGATCGCTGCAGTAACCGCTTCATACGCCCCAAAGCTTCAGCGTCAGAGGTTCAAACCGGCAAATGCTTTCAGCGTGATGATCGCCGAGTCGTCAGCTTGATCCGTCCGAGGAGTGTAAAATCTCGTACACACGGCTGCACTCCAATGGGTTGTGGACTCCCCTTCTTCCTAACGCAAGCCGCCAAGTCCACTATGGACTTCGCTGTTTACATGTATCTTTGAAATTCGATAAACCGGCTTCAAGAATCGACCCCATGAACTGATCGAATTACGCGTTTTTCAACCAAGTAACGGTTGTACCTTCCATCATCATGGTGAAGTATTTGCACATGCCGCTTCATCAACATCAAGCATCTCCATGGCTATCTCATAACTTCTCAACCCACGCCTCGTGGGGATAGATCGCGCAGTAATTCAAGACCTTACGTGGCCTTTAAAACTTTAGGCAACGCACATTATGCGAAAGCGGGTTAAAACAGTGACTCCCAAAGCGGAGGAAACTCCCCGGTCCTCGTGGAAGGAGGTAGGGCGAATCATGGGCCGAACCACATCACCTCGGCCGCTAACTCGCCTCCTCATGTAGCTCGGGCCCGATCTACTACCTCTCGAGCATTACGAAGCGCAGTGCCTATCAGTTGTTGCTCGGCCGCTTCTCGGTCCACAAGCTATTTGACAGGCCGGCTCATCCATGCGCCCATCAGAGTCTTCCGCTTGACGGGTGTAGAGTGAATCCGTCATGGGCTTATATGAATATGCTTCCTCGCCGGGTTAGTGCATCCGGAGAAGCTCCTTAACCCGGGCGTGTCTCAATTGTTTGTGGGGAATCTCCTTCAATCGGATTGCTCCAATCGCAAGGCTGCCGCAATAAGGTTGTCCATAGGGTTAGAGTAATGCCCCGAGGCATCTCAGACGGCGCGAGGCATCACCAGATGATCATCGGGGCTCCATCCGGCGTGGCTGGACCGCTTCTCGCCTCCGGCGCTTCGATCCGGTTTACTTCGTCGGCCGGGCGGGTTGTCAGGTCCGCCCGTGTCTCGGAAGAGGTTTCTAGGGTCAAATCCGGATGGCAGGCGCGATTCTGTATTTCCGCCTTTAACACCTCTCGCGACGCGCCTCGGTCGAAAGCATGAGTTCTGTAAGCTTTGCGATCTAAAGCGCCCGCCTCGAGGCTATGCGCCCTTCTCTCGCCGCTAGATCCGCTCTGCCCAAGGCGTGACCTGCTTCTTCACCTTTGCAATCTCCGTGATTATGAGCCTTCTGATTCGCGGATTATCTCCGCCATGAGCGCACAAGGCTATCAAACAGATTCGACAAACTTGAACTGGCGGACGACCGGCCTCTCGCCTTCTGCCGCCGCTGAACCGGAAAGTATCGCTGCCGGGCGGTCGATTTAAAGGGTTATGGCTCGCGACTCGCCATGAATATGCCGATCCGTTCAGCTGGCTTGGGGGTCCGAATATCGCCACCGCTCTAACAGCCCCCGATCATACCATCCTCGCAGCTGACATAATGACTCGCTTCTCCCGCCGAGGATTCATCGCCGAATAAACGACGGTCTCGCTACCGTATTTCGAATCGGTATCACATTCCTTCCATGGGTAACTCCAACGAAGACATGCTTCACCGCGGTTTAGCCCGGCTGGTAAGCGCTGCTGCTGAGCTGTTCCGGACGAGGTCGGTGCAGTATGTCCCGGCCAGCTCCTCCGATCTTGCCGATGAAGACGTAGTGTACCGGCAAGGGGACCCGGTATCCATACTGATTGAATCGCCTCGGACCCCATCCAAAGATCGCCGATAGATCCGCCGCTGACGACTCTTGGTCATCCGCCCACGACGTAGCTCTTCGTAGTCCTTTTGAGCTTGCCTCCAAGATCGCCAAACTATCGTATGAGCAGTCCCCACGGTGGGTGCCAACCGCCGTGGATTTGTCACCAGATGTCCTAGTACGAGGACTTAGTCGTGGAGCCATCGTGAACGGGTTTACTTTGGGGGTTAAAGCGACACAAAGACACGAGGGTTTATACTTAGTTCGCCCCTTCGATGAAGTGTAAAAGCTTCACGCCTAGTTGTGATGGAATTGATGTAATCTCGATGGCTAGGGAGCAAATAAGCCGCTTAGGCTCGAGATGTTGTTGTCCCTTCAATCGGGCCGCCGGTCGCCCCTTATATACACGGGACGACGCCTGTCGGTTTATAGTAGTCCCAACCGGTTCATACTGTGATCCCGGCTGGTATCTCTATTCCTAACTTATAGCACAAGTTACACATCGTTTGCCGTTTGCGCTACAAGGTCTAAGCTAACCATGTGCCTTGGGCCTTTACATGATTACACTACTAGCGAGTTAAACCGCCCAAGCTTCACGGTTTATACCTAGTGGTAATATCCCCAACAGATCCCCTAACGCCCCCAACCCAGCCGCCCATTCTCCGCTTCCACCAAGACACCCATCCAAAGACCGAGCCACCTGCAGTCATTGCCGCCCATGCCGCAGAGCCAGAAACCGCCCAGCCTGTGCCTCCTGCCTCCTGGCCCGCGCTTTCAGCTCACGGCCAATGCATTGCCTCGGGCTGCTCTGTGCCAGGTGCCCGCCTCCCTGGGTCTCTTTTCCCTTCCTCTCCTCCTCATGGCTTTCTCCTCAAGAGGTTGCCGCCTGTCATTGCCGCCAACTCCGCGCCTCGCGCCTAAACCCTCCACCGACCCTGCCTCCCGGTCGATCCGCTAGGGGTGACGGCCGATCCAGCCAGCCGACCTGCCGGCCTCCTCGGCCTGCCTCCGACCTGTCTCCCGACCATGAGCCCCGCCGAGACGCGCTGGGCTGCTCTCCTGCTTGTGGCGCGGAGGAGCGCCTTACCACCGCCTCAAGATCGGCCCTCGATCGGATCTTCTTCTTCTCGCTCTGGCCAAGGCCCATCGCCAGCTTCGCTTAAACCCAAGGCCTGTCAGCAAAGCCGCACCACTTTCTCCACCAAACTGCCCAAGGCCTGTGGTGAGCAGCCCCGGCCCAGATCCTCCCAGGTGCACTGCCCAGCCAAAGATTCGCCCAAGAGTAGTTTTTTTCGTTTCGCTCGCTAATTTGTCTATTTATCCGAGGATTAACTGCTTTTACGTAAAACCCCTAGACCTCATGCATTTAATATTTAATTAACTGCATCGGATTAAAACAAACTTTATATGTAAGATGCTTAGAATTTTGTCTAGTTTAATAATATGCCACTTTCATCCATGTCTCAAAATGCTTAAAATGCTGTTTGTTTAAATTTGCTTAAATGCCATGTTAAAATGCTTTATTTCATAACTATTTAAACCGTAGCTCGGAATTATATAAACTTTATATGTAAATGGGGTGGAAAATGCCTAGTTTAACATGGTGCACTTTTATTTTGCTGTTTAACAACTTTTAAAATATGTTTTAGGGCAGAACAGTACCAAATCCAAAACATGCATACATGAGGTTTTTCCTAATTGTTTGTTTATTCTTCCGCCTCATTTAAACTTCTTGCTTAAATAGTTAGTTTCCATTATGCTTCACCCCTTGCCATGTTTAATAACATTTAATATTGTTGAGTAGCTTATAACTAGAGAGAACTAAATAATTGATGTGGTAGTTTTGTCAATATGCAACCTCGCTGCATATTGAGCTCCACTTAACTTGTAGTATCGGGTTTGTTGCACTTTTGCCATGCCATGCCTCATTAAACCCGACATGCATCATGTTTGTTGTGCACCATGCCTTGTTCATGTGTGGTGTGTTTACCTATGTTGTGTGCTTCTTCTTGTTAGTTCCCTGCTGTTGCGATGCGGTGGAGGATTTGTTCATCTTCGTCCGCTTCGCCTTCTTTCATGGACTCGCTCTTCTTCCTTATGGGATCTCGTGCAAGATGCATCTACACCCGGATCTCACTAGCTATCATTGCTATGCTAGTTGCTTCGCTTTTTTCGCTATGCGTCATGCTTATCTATTACCCGCTTGTCCAAATTATTCCATATTGCCTTGAACCTCTAACCTTTGACACCTTTCCTATGCAAACCGTTGTTTGGCTATGTTACCGCTTTGCTCAAATTTCTCTTATAGCTGCTAGTCAAGTAGCAGAAGTTGAAGATTTCTCCATGGTGGATGTGGTTTATGTTGGGATATCACAATATCTCTTATATTATTAATGCATCTATATAATTGGTAAAGGTGGAAGGCCTGCCTATGCCATGTGTTTTGTTCCACTCTTGCCGCTTCCTAGTTTCCATCATACCAGCAGTTATGTTCCCGATTTTTCGTCCCTAACGCCGTCGGGTGATTTATGGGACCCCCCGATAGTTCCGCTTTTGAATAAAACTTTGTCCAAAGAAGGCCCAACAATGCCTTTTACCATTTGCCTCACTCACTCACCTACTTTTCCCTTGGGAGTAATTAACCCAAGGGTCATCTTTCATTATAGCCCCCGCCGTTGTTGTTCAAGCATGGTCCAAACTAGAGCACCATGCGGACCATCCTTGGCAACTTGGGTTACGCTTGCATTTCAGACGCTTAGCTCATCCGGTCATGGCCTCGAGATTTAGATACACGCTGCCAATATCAGATGTCGCGACGAGGTTTTGGCCGGTCTTGTTTTACCATCTCGAAATGTCTTGATGTATCGATACCGAAGTCCGACGGAGTGTCTCGGTGAAGGTCTATTCTTCGATGATCGCGAGAGCTTGTCCGGGTTGTTGGGACACCCCCCTGTGGTTTAAACTTTCGAGAGCCGTTCTGCGTTATGTGGCGAGGGGAATTTGTTAATGTCCGGTTGTAGATAACTTGACACTTGATCCGAATTAAAACGCATCAACCGCGGTAGTAGCGTGATGGTCTCTTCGCGGAGTCCGGAAGTGAACACGGTTTCGGGTTATGTTTGACGAAGTAGGTGTTCGATCACCCTTTGATCATTGCTAGTTGATGACCGCCCGCTTGTTTCCTTCTCGCCTTATTTGGCGTATGTTAGCCACCATATATGCTTAGTCGCTGCCGCAACCTCACCACTTTACCCCTTCCTTTCCCTTGCTTTATAGTCTTGAAACCCATGGTAATGGGATTGGAGTCCTCGCGGGCTCACCGATACTTCCAAAACCAGTTTGCGTGTGCCTATGTTAATGAAAGCAGTGACGAACCCAGCTCAAGGAGGAGCTCGATGAAGATCTCTTGCCTTTGTGTTGTTTCTGCTCTAGTTGATCAAGAGGGAGCCCAGCTGGGGTCGATCGGGGACCTTTTGTCGAGGGGTTCTTCTTTATTTTGGTTCCGTAGTCGGACCTGATTGTATCTGATGATGTAATGCTTTATTCATGTATTTGTGTGAAGTGTATATTGAAGCCAACTATGTATCTTTTTTCCTTATGTATTACTTGGTTGTGTGAAGATTACCTCACTTGCGACATTGCTTTCAATGCGGTTATGCCTCTAAGTCGTGCTTCGACATGTGGGAGATATAGCCGCATCGAGGGCGTGACATCTTCTCCTTGCTCCAAGTTCCAACACCTGAGCCCCAGATTCAGCCGATCTTCAATACGTCCGCCCGACCTTCGTGGTTTGTGGATGCCTTCCTCCGTCACAGAGGAGGATGTGCTAAAGCTGCGGAGGCCGGCACTGCCCCACGAGATTTCCAGACAGTCGCCCACTGGGCAGGTTGCACTCCACTCCCCCAATGGCGTGAGGCTGCCTCAGATCCCACCTCCGGGGTTTAGGCTTCTCGACGACCCTTCGTGAGAGGGCCTCATGTTCTACTACGGGCTGGATTTTCACGACTTGGCCTGAGTCCATCCTCCATATTTCCGCATTCATTTATGCTCATGGAGCCTTTCCTCCACACCCCCCACTTCGCCCGTGGGTCAAGACCTTCAATGTGGAGTCAAGATGATCGGGGGCGCTGCTGAGTGCGGCGGGTGGCTATAAGGAGGGCTGATGCCCCAGGGGCCCGAGGGCTCTTCCAAGAGGAGCCTGGCCAGGCGCAGGAGGTTCTATATATCGCTCAAGGGCAGCAAGCAAAGCCGCCGCCTTCATTCCGCCTCGGACCTCCACGCCGATTGATGGTGGGTCAACCAAGGCTCAATTGGGGCCGTTCAAGATGTGCTTTATTGTGGCCTTCGAGACCTCCAAGCGAGGGAGATCAATCTGGTGTGGTGATGCAGTGTCATGCTAATCAGCCTGCAAACGCCGGGCCCTTCCGTTATGGGAGTTCAACTGAGGGACCACGAACTCTCCAACACTTCATGGGTATGACGCCTGTGGAGATGTATGTTGCCTTGATCGCAGCGGCGTGGTCCGAATTGACCGAGGATGTGCCTAAGCCGCAATCGCCCGACACAGGTAGCTCGAGTCCGGACGCCTGCTTGTTTGCTTTTCTCAAGTTTGCCTTCTAACCCATTATTGTTCATCAGAGGGTAGCGCGATCTGGCCGAGCAAGGTGTCCGCCCTCCTGTGAGACCGCACCGAGCCCGCAGGCTGGTCGAAATGGAGGTCACACGAGAAGGGGCGATGGGGAAATAGAAGAGCTATTACTTCACCAAGGGGGCGCTCAAGAGGGGGGGATCAAACTCTTTCCGTGGGGAGAAGAGGACCGCCTCAAAAGACCAAGGCAAAGCCCCTAAGCGGGGAAGAAATTCGCTGAGGGTCCCCTGATCCGGGAGAACCCGGACGCATAATCGCCCTAAAAGATCAGCCTCCAATGAGCGTGAGTAGGGAAAAAGGGGGGTTCATTAATAAGAAAATACCCCTATTTGTGCTTCGTGGATAACCGAAATTTTTATCTTACGCCGATCTCGGCGCTCTTCATGAGCTCGCTCGGGGATCTTCGCCCGAGATGATGGAGAGCGAATGCCTCCGTCACAAGCGCTGTCGGACAGGCGGACGAGCCTCAAGTATCGGCCCCGAGGGTATCCTGTGAGTCCGTGGGACCGAGAGTTCGGGCGCCAACTAGTGTCCGCCGGGAGCCAAGGATCCGCTGAGAGGGCGCCCATTTCGTAAGATCACCGCTTGATGAGTATGGTGATGAAGGATTTCGCCCGCCGAAAGCGGATTGCATAGTGCCGCGGGAGTTTGCTGCGGATTTGAGGTACGCAAGAACGACACACCTTTTTGATACCGCACATATAGCGCGCTCAGACAGATAGTAGCCCCGAGACTCGGTAGGTTGTCGGAAGCGACGCTGCGTCGAGGATCAAAATCGCAGTAATGAATGTCGCCATTCCTATGCAGGTGGCGGATAGTCCGGCTAGCTGGACTAGTGGAGTTCGCGAGTTAACGCGGCAACTCGATGTGGCGGATGCGACATCGCTTTGTCAACCGCGCGACTGACGAGTCGCAAGGTAAATAAATTCTCCGCAATACTTATTTAAGGGAGTCAAAGCCCGCTCGATAATATATATGTTGTGATACGACGCAGTTGCCGCTGTGGAGAGTTTTTCGGGCCGAGCTTGCTCAAGCTAAGGAGCAAGCCCGAAGGAGTGATGGCTGCCCGAGGGCGGCCGAGGAGTTGAAAGCCAAAAGGTCTGCACACCCGCTTGCCAGGAAAAGATGGCTCAATTATGTGAAATTGAAGGATGCTCGCCGACCGCAACGAGGCTCTTGAAAAGGAGCGCTTATCGAGCGGGAAGACCTGGGAAGACCACCGCCGAGGCTAAGGATGCCCGATCCGCAATGCGGCTATGAAGGAGGAGTTGCGCCAGTCGGAGATATTGTGGTCGGCAGGCTTTTCATCGCGCCGCCGATTTATTTGATCCGGCATGCCCAACTTGGCCACTGGGGTCCAGAGGATCCATATATGGACTTAGCGGCAAGTGCGGGATGTTCCAGGCACTTCCGAGCTGTAAGGATCACAAGACTAAGAGCTATTTTGGTCTCAATTATAGTCCGGATCGCTCACTTGACCGATCGGGTTGGCCAATGGGCTGAGCTAACAGATTGTCCCGGACTTGCTATGACCGATATCGTGGCTCGCTCCGCCGAGAGGCCCAAGGAGACGAGCTATTTCGGCTTGTTGCAGAATTTCTGGAGTGGTGCCGATATCAAGGAGATGAAGCGGTTCAGATAGAAGGCGCCTGGATGGCCTTTGCCCGGTGAAGACACATTGAAGAGATGGATGCCACCGCTATTGCAGCCCGGTTGACAAGCGTTACCCGCCGAGCACTATTTTGGGGAAGATGGCGCCGGTAATAGAGTCGCAGGTTTAAAAATGTCACGCTCAAATGAACGCTTTATCTTGTAAAACAATGATTATGTTAACCGCTTATACTTGTGCCTCCAAGTATTAAAATATCTCCTATGCCGCTTATGTATACATTTGTATAACCCGAAGATTGCGCTTCCTTCAGCCCCACGCACAAGTTTGGGTGTTCGCAAAAAATAGCGATTTTCACACTTAATCCTACGCCTCGGTCCTGTTAAGGAGGTGGTGGCGAGCAAACGAGGCAATCCGACTATGATGCTTTATCACTTTCACTTAGCCGGAGTCGAGGGGGGCTACGATATAGTTCTAGGGCACCGGCTCAATTCGGGCCGGGTGCCGACCGAAACGGTCCTTCGTAAAGCGGGAAATTTAAACATTCCGTAGTCGATCGAGTGGTCGATCCAGATCATGACAGCCGCCGGTTTTTACGAGGTGCTCGCCAAATCGCAATCGCAGAGTTCTCCCGTGCCCAAGAACGATCATACGGAACGAAGGCAGAAAACAGGAGCCGCAAACCCAACATTTGACCAAAGACATGATTCGAGCCGATGCTATAAGGCCTAATCGAGATGCCAACACTCCCTAAGGTGTTCGGTTGTAATAATGGGCGAATAATGCCCTAAGCCCCTAGTGTCGTGTATCGGCATGGTCCTCTCGACGCCGATGCCAAAACGCGGCCCGCTTGGTTATAATGAGAAACCAAGGATTATAACAACAAGAGACAAGAAAAAGGTTTACGCAGGTCTTAATCAAAAGAATCTCGCGACGGGTCCCATCGCACGCCGCGCGGTTCTCCGCGCAGCCATATCCCGGACGTGTGGGTTCATCCAAAAAGAGAGGAACTTAGTTTGAAAGGAACTCGTTAAAAAATATATACGAAGGAAGAAATATAAGTAAGTAAAGCGGAGTTCTGTGAGCTCGCTTTGCTTGTGCACGCAGCCCTGTGAAGGGATTGGGCCGAGGGAGCCTCGCTTATTTATGCCGGACTGTTCGCCGTGTCCGGGTCTTTAAATGACCAGATTGAAATGATGCCACGGGACCGGCATCTTAATGTAAGAGACGATAGTGTGGTATGGCGTGAAGCGGACAAAGGCTTTTGTCCCAAGAGTGCTTGATAGCTACTTTTAAATGGGATGACATGAAAGATTAGTTTTTCACAAAAGTTGTCCGTGATCCAACACAACTTCTAGTGATAGGGAGCCCGATCCGGCGTAGGGCTCAAGCGCCACTTTTTAAAGGAAGTGCGGCTGTGTCGGATTTTAGTAAGGTCTATCCCCAACTTGCGATTGTGTTTGAATACAGCAGTTTAAGTCACCGCTTTCATCCATCGTGACTTGTGTAAATTGCAATCGCGATTATAGGATCCAATATCGTAGCAGTCCATCCTCGCATTTAACGCTCGAATAATCCGTGGTGAAAGTGATTGGTTTTGACGCCCAATCTCTATGTTCACTGGGTTGGACCGCGCGAGGCCCATTTTAATGGGTGCCACACTGCTTTCCGTATCATCACATGAAGTGAATTTATCGCTTTGACCTCTGTGGGAAATTCTTTTGTTTTCCGATGCTCGCTGGTGGGGTTTATCATCTTCGCTGATGCGCCGAGCCCTTGTGTTCGGCGCTTAGTCGGCGGACTGTTTGAAAACCCAACAATCTCGGCGGGTGTGGTTTGCGTGCCTTCCGAGGGTACCGTGGAGTTGACATATCCGACCCAAAATCTTGTGTAAGTTGGATAGCCTCATCGATGCTATCCTTAAGAGGCGGTGTTTTGTTGTTTGGTCATGAAGCTTTTGAATCCGCGCCGATCGCCGTGTTTTTGGCTTTTTCTTTATTTCGGCCGCTTTTTCGCTACGTGATTTTCCGCTTCCATCTCTCGATCTCGATGTACTTGGGTCGCGGTGCGATCTTGCTAGCTGCTATCCTCTCCGCACAAAAGCGGTCATGAGGTTTGTTAGCGGACATTGTCCTCGGCTTCTCTTGTCCGAGGTGTCCGCGAGCCATTCGCCTTAACGCTGTGTTTAAAAGCTGCTAAGGCTTCAAGGCCCTGGATAGTCGACTATTTGGTTCTTTTTGGTGAGGAACCTGCTCTGACTTCTGCCTACGACTCTCCCGGCTGTTGAGTTATATGGCTTAGATCATCCGATCCGGAGGCGTATAAGTTCCTTGAAAATTTTTCTAAACGCTGCCTCAAGCTCTTCCCAACTTCCCACAAGAGTTTTCTCGGGAGGCTTTTGAGCCAATGACGGCTGGCCCTTTGAGCTTGAGGGGTAGGTATTTTATGGCGTGAGATCGCCTCCTCTAGCCATGTGTATGTGTAGTATGTAATCTTCTATCCGCATCTGTGGTCTGTTGTTCCGTCGAGGCCTCTATGTTCATGGGTTTAAATCCTGCTGAATTCATGATCCAAAGACTCCCGGTGAAACATAGTGGGTGTGCGGCGCCAGATTTGGGTGTACGCTGTCTTCGGACACTTGGCGGTTGTATTGCTTCCTGGGCCTCTTCTTTGGTCCGTGAATGGACCTGGTTGGGCCATCCGTCCTTCCAAGGTCATTAGTCGGTTTATATGCGTGCCGCTTTCAGATTTTGGCCTATCATCCGCCGCCTATCCAGCCAGCGCCTCTTTGTTTTTGATTGTGGGGCTCTATGGCCTCCTCATCAAATTCTCGCAGAGCTTGCGCTCGGGTAGCTCTTTGATTGATGGCCATTGCCGTATTTGTTCGCGGTTTTGAGCACTTTGCTCCACCTCATTCTCGAGTGTATCTTCCGCTGTTTTGAGCTTCCGCTTTTCTTTTCTTCAGCTTCTTGCGTGGCAACAGTATTTTCCGAGGTTTTATTTTCCGCGTGTGTCCGCGGAGGTCGCTCGACTATTGTTTTCGCTGGCCCGGATGATTTCCGACTCGTCCCTGCTCGGACGGTTGCTTGTCTCGCTGTTCGCATCCACCGGTTTGCCCCGCAGTATTGCCGGGTCATTAAGAGCGCTGTTGTTGTCGAGGCGGATCTTAGGGCGCGCTCGCCGCTGTTTTTGTTGTTTGTTGGTGGGATTATCTTCGCCGCCTGCTGGTCCTCGTTGTCGCTTCTTTTGGGGTATCCACCATGTATACGCTGATGACGAGGTGGTCTTCACGGTCTCCGTAGGCGCTGGTTCTTGTTCGTTCTCAGCATCGCCGCCCATGCCGCCGATGTCTTCGAGTCATAGTTTAGCATGCCGTTAGATCGCCGATGCGGCTACAAAGTGGGTGGTGGGTGGGCTTTGAATTTCTTCGCTCCGAATACCAACCGCCCCGGCCGTAGTCCGCCGGGCCTCCTGATAGCGAGAGGTGTTTTAACGATTTAGGATGTCGCCAAAGGGCGAGTGTTGGAAGATGTCCATGGCGGTGAATTCCATAACCGCGCCCGATCGATTTGATTGGCAGGCGCGAGCGGTCCGGAGTCCGCAGGAGTCCGCACCTTGAGCACGAAGCTCGCAAGGGACAAGGTTAGTGTTCGCCCATCGCCAGAAGTGCAGTCCCCGAGGCGGTGTCCAACCACCGGTCCTCGACTGGCGATCGGCTCTCGACTAAACGCCGAGCGGGTTCTGTCGCCACCAAGGCAATCGCTCGCGGAAGAGCTAGATCATGCCCATCATAACAAGGCGCCGACTTGGTCAGGGCTCAAGCCCGCCGAGGATCAAGTCCTCCGATATCGGCCGTGAAGTTTAGGGCTTCCGAACTCGACTCGACGGCCGGGCGAAGCTCGATCTGCTCCAGATGGCCAAGTGAATTAGCCCGCAGCGCGCCGCTGACATCTGAAGATCTGTCCGGGAGAAAAGTCTCACCCGGATGTTGTTGTTGATTGAAGGCGCCATCGGGCCTATCGGTGACGCAAGAGGAACTCTCAATGAAAGCACCAATGTCGGTGTCAAACCGCGGATCTCGGTAGGGGGTCCCAACGTAGGCCTAGGCGGATGGTAACAGAGACAAGGGACACGATGTTTTACCTGGTTCGGGCCCTCTTGATGGAGGTAAAACCCACGCCCCGCTTGATTAATATTGATGATATGGTAGTACAAGAGTGGATCTACCACGAGATCAAGGAGGCTAAACCCTAAAGCTAGCCTATGGTATGATTGTTGTAATGTATGTTGTCCTATTCGACTAAAGCCCTCCGTTTATATAGACACCGAGAAGGCTAGGGTTACATGAGTTGGTTACAATGGTAGGAGATCTACATATCCAGACGCCAAGCTTGCCTTCCACGCCAAGGAAAGTCCCACCCGACATGGACGGAGTCTTCAATCTTGTATCTTCATAGTCTTGGAGTCCGCGACGATGATAGTCCGCTGTCCCGACACCCCTAGTCCAGACTCCTCAATAACCCTACCAAGTTAGAGCATACACCTCGGGGAATAGGACTGGTCATCGTCTCTCAATCCACTCGAGGAGCTATCCGTGAATCACGAGATATGCGCTTCGCGATAGCATAGTCTCGCTCAAGACCTTGTTTTCACTCGAATTTTCCATCACCGTGTCAAACGGTTGATGCACACTAAGAGCATTGAATGTACTAACATTGTTGACAAATGTAATATGTAACGGAAAAAAGGATGGCCTGATATAATTTATATATAAGATGATGCTACAGGTGATGGCATTGCAAAATTCACATATATGATGCCTGCTAAACAAGATGGCATTGCATAATTCACATAAACGATGGATAAACTAAATAGATGGCACTCACACAAAGGATGTCTAAACTAAGCGATGACATATTTGATGTATAAAGTAAGCAATGCAAGACACCATATGCATGATATAACCAACATCAAGATGCCAAGTTAGAGCGAAGACCTCAGGGGTAAATAGGGTTGTCTTCCTTCTAAATCCCCTCGTAACATATATCTTCCTCTCGACACAATCCAAATGCATGGAGGGGGCTGCCTTTGCGCCTACCATGGAGCGACATCTGCATGAAATTTTATTGCCACGCATAGGCTCGCCTCTTTGCTCTACATGTTCGGTTCCATTGTTTACAATAACTGCCATGCATAGGAATAAAACATAGTGAGATTATGTAAGGAGTGCATGCAGAATCCAGAGTGATGGTAGCAACTGTGGATAGACCCAAACCAATAATAGCAGTGATAATGGCTTCAAGTAAAATATACAGATAATGGCTTTTACTATTTGTTTCCCACCCAACATGAAACTCATAGTAGACACCGGAGATTAACCGATAGTAGATAGATACTATTGATAGCGGCCCCGATATGTACCCCACAACCATTTAAAAACTCAAGTTTGACCATTAGTTTGGAGCGACTCGAGTCTAATCGGTGAATGTGACGATAAAGTAGCATGTAATATTAGCGATGCATAACGAAGCAGACACGAAAGAGTGTGACCTCTTTGCGGACCCGCTTAGTCCTCGAGGTCATCCGCTCGGTTGATGATGGTAATGCAGTTAAGAGCTACAGCAAGGGAAGAAGATCTCGAGGCGGCGGAAGACACTCGAGGCCGGATCCTCTGTCAGGCTGGACCCTTCGTGTTGGAGCAATGAGCTGGGTGGACGATGGCAAGCAGGAGCGGACAAACCACGCAAGGTTTTCTTTGACAACTATCTATAAGAGAAGTAATTTTTAAGGGCTCGTGTGAATTGGAGGATTCCAACAATGCAGGATAGGAAATAGACAGAATAGGATAGGAATGCACGCAAAAAGAGAATTTAAAAACACGATTTCTGCCAACTGGGTGTTTGATTCACAACAATTGAAGATCACAGGATGCAAAGAAGCATGGTGAGATTAAGTCAAACCACAAGAAAATGTACGGTTATAATGCTATTATGCTACTATCTCTTAGTCTTGTGCTTCATGAATAGGAATTTGAAAGGAGGACAAGTGAAAATTAAAATTCCTACGCTTTTTATTTCAAGGAGACACTAAAGGAATAAACTGGTGCTCAAGGGACAATATATATAACATGTAGAGTAAAAAAGAGATGCAACAAGAGTACAACCTCTTTGGCGAAGCCATGTCGATCTCAAGCGTGATTGTGGTCAAGGAGGATGCTCCGCTAACTTTTGCCGAGGAGGGTAAGAAGATCTTAGGCGCCCGGAGATTGAGCCCGAGGTATCGCTTCCACCGTGATGGAGGATTTCGCTGCTGGAGTAGCTCCAGAGTTGTACGACGCCGAGGCTGAAGCAGACAAGAGAGACAATGAACAACGTTAACTCGAGGGAATTCTAATAGCATCTCCAATACATGACGAAATTACATAACCACAAAGTGCTAGATGTAAAATACATCAGCCGCTCATCTCCGAACTTAACTATCAAACTCGAACTAAACTGTCAAACCGAACTTAACCGTCAAACTGAATTTTGCTGTCAAACTGAATTTTGTCGTAAACCAATGCACTAGCAAGGTGAGGCTACACGCTCGGTCGATCGACTTTTTTCATCTATGGTCACGATTTTGCAACCGTTGATACGAAATCAAGGGCTCGCGGTTCATCTTCAACCTCCACCTTCGAGCCGCCACCACCACGGCCAAACAGCAGCCCCCTCAGCGCCAGCCGGCGGCGCCGCCTCACCCGCCCAAACAATCCCCACCGCCATCCGCTGCCCCGCCATCCTCTAGCCCCCCATGCCGAAGCTTTTTCTCCGGCGATCCTCACGCCACCGCCCCGCTAACGCCCGCCACGCGGCGACCACCGCCCATCCTGAACCCTAAGATAGATAGTGGGTACCTCTCCGCAGCCCCTCCCCGCATGTTGGTTCTTCCTTCACCTGCGATCCCACTCTGAAAATCGATCACCCAAAAGTCGATTCACCGACAAGTGTAGCTAAATCGAGCAGCATCGCAAGCAAGAGCGAGAGCAAGAGCGCGAGCAAGAGCAATAGCAAGAGCGACACGCAGGGGACCGAGAGCAAGAGCAGAGCACAGGCGAAGCGAGAGCTAAAGCAGCAAAGAGCTCCATCGATGTGGACGCCACCGCCGAGGAGCAACGCTGGGAGGAAGTGGCGCGACGCCGCTGCGGATGGAGCACGCGTGTCGGTTTCCGGGACCGAGCGCCGTAGCATCGTGAGATCGAATCAAGAAGAAAATACGGCGATTAGTGTACAACCTCTTTGGTGGCGCCTAATTAGGCCGCAGCTTCATCCGAGGAAACGGTGATGATGATGTTCTTCCGCAGGTGCAGTGAAGACGCGTGTGGGAATGGAGGTGCGGAAAGACGAGGGGAACGCCGGGCAGCTCCTTGGAGGTGGAGGACGGGGTGAACCGGCGGATGATGAGATCGACGACGGATCCTCATCCGACGGTGGATGAGGGACGCCGAGGTGTTGCTGTGGACGATGTCGCCGGGAAGAGGCTCTGCTTGTGTGGCGATGAGAGGGTGGGGTTTCCGCTGGTTTTCGCGACTCTCGTGTACGAATGGGTGGGCGGATGGGATGGCAGTGGGGAACCATGGCTTAGAGACGCGCTTGTCCGAAATGTGGGTAAGTTACGAAAGTACCCCCACCGATTTGAGGCGGTTCTTCGGTTCAGGGTACCACGGCATTTCGTGTGTCGGGATTTCACAGAGGTGGGAGTTTTCGTGCGTGTTGTAATTTCGGAATAGCAAGGCGCAGGTTGAGATGGAGGGAGTTGTCGGAGCACAACGAGACAAAGATATATCTTAAATATTTCAGGCTAACAAGGCGCCGGTTGAAATTTCCGGACAATCCTAACATGTACTGTACCAAATCAATGTGCACAACAAATGTCATTCAAAACTTTGAATTCATGTTATGTTCAATTAAAATATTTTGCTATGTGTATAATGCATGCAACCTACTACTCAAATGAACGTTTTAGTGCATTCCAAACGATATACTACCACTTTCAATATGAACTAAATTTGAATTTGTTTTCTATTTGAATAAGATCTACAAGAATGATTGTTGTGAAGTCAAGCATTTGAATTCGCTTTCTCTTATAATAAGATCTACAATCATCATTTTGTCAAGTTAAACCATCGCTTGTGTATTATCTTCACAAAGAACCCACATGATTAGTCTCGAGTTACATATGAACTATGTGTACTATATGAACTCTAACTAGATTTTTTGAATCCACTTTATTTTGATTTCAAATCACATTACATTTCTAGTCTAGCTAGATCTTCATAATCTAAACCATGTCTCATATGTATAATGTGTTTATCACATTATGTATGGTGCCCCGCCTCCACGCCTACAAGTATTTAGATGTGAGTTGCAAACACCACACATTACCACAAATTCAAATAAAATGTGAGAATGTTCGATATATAGTATTGTTTAGATTGCTCGATATTTAGTTGTAAGTTGCAAATGCCACACATTATCACAAATTCAAATAATATGTGAGATTGTTTGATGTATAGTATTGTTTAGATTGTTCGCATTTAGCTTTGAGTTGCAAATGCCATGCATTATCACATTATGGTATAACATGTGCACAAGACGGTATCACCGCTATATTCATGCATGCAATGTTTAAAACACTATGATCTCCTATTCAAATATATGAACCGCCATATCAAATTATGATCTTTGTTGGTCTCTTACACC